>PPHD01029436.1:0-10603 GCA_002909625.1 Bambusicola thoracicus
CCACCTCCTCCACCACCACCACCACCATCTGCCCCACCTCAAGTCCAGCTTCCCGTTTCACTTGATCTCCCACTCTTCCCTCCAATTATGATGCAGCCAGTGCAACACCCTGCACTGCCTCCTCAGCTTGCCCTCCAGTTGCCACCAATGGATACTTTGTCTGCAGATCTTACCCAGCTTTGTCAGCAGCAACTGGGATTAGATCCTAATTTCCTGCGCCACTCTCAGTTCAAGCGTCCACGTACACGAATCACAGACGATCAGTTAAAAATATTGCGGGCTTATTTTGATATTAACAATTCTCCAAGTGAGGAACAGATCCAAGAAATGGCAGAGAAGTCTGGTCTTTCACAGAAAGTTATCAAGCACTGGTTTCGTAATACACTGTTTAAAGAACGCCAGAGAAATAAAGATTCTCCGTATAACTTCAGTAACCCTCCCATAACAGTGTTGGAAGATATCAGAATAGATCCTCAGCCTTCAGCTGTTGAACCTTACAAGTCTGATGCATCTTTCAGCAAAAGGTCATCTAGAACACGGTTTACTGATTACCAGCTTCGTGTCCTCCAAGACTTCTTTGATACAAATGCTTATCCAAAGGATGATGAAATTGAACAGCTTTCAACTGTTCTTAACCTACCTACTCGAGTTATTGTTGTATGGTTCCAAAATGCACGACAGAAAGCTCGCAAAAGTTATGAAAATCAAGCTGAAACTAAGGACAATGAGAAAAGGGAATTGACGAATGAACGCTACATACGAACTAGTAACATGCAATATCAGTGCAAAAAGTGCAGTGTGGTTTTTCCCAGGATCTTTGATTTGATTACACACCAGAAAAAGCAGTGTTATAAAGATGAAGATGATGATGCTCAAGATGAAAGTCAAACTGAAGATTCCATGGATGCCTCAGATCAAACAGTATATAAGAACTGCACAGTTTCTGGCCAAAACGATGCATCAAAAAGCCTGGCAGTTACGGCAGCAACCTCTGGCTCTGGTTCTAGTACTCCTTTGATTCCATCCCCCAAACCAGAGCCTGAGAAGGCTTCTCCTAAGTCAGAGTCAACTGAAAAACCAAAACCAAATGAAACCATCTCCAAGCAAACTGATACAACTTCCCAAAGCACCAAAGCAGTACAATCTGCTCCAGTAACCCCTTCTGATCCTCAGCCTTCTGCTTCACAACCACAACAACAAAAACAATCACAAATAATAGGAAGACCTCCTTCTGCATCACAGACTACACCTGTTCCTTCCAGTCCTTTACCAATTTCAATGACTCCTCTACAGAACAGTCTACCTCCTCAGTTACTACAGTACCAATGTGATCAGTGTACAGTTGCCTTTCCAACTCTAGAACTTTGGCAAGAGCACCAGCACATGCATTTCCTAGCAGCCCAAAACCAATTTATTCACTCACAGTTTCTAGAGAGACCAATGGATATGCCCTATATGATATTTGACCCCAATAATCCTTTGATGACTGGACAGTTACTTAATAGTTCTCTTGCTCAGATGCCACCACAGACTGGCTCATCACATGCAGCACACCCTGCCACAGTTTCTGGTTCCATGAAGCGAAAACTGGATGATAAAGAAGACAATAACTGTAGCGAGAAAGAGGGAGGAAACAGTGGAGAAGATCAACATCGCGATAAGCGTTTAAGAACTACAATTACTCCAGAGCAGCTGGAAATACTCTATGAAAAGTACCTGCTTGATTCCAACCCCACCAGAAAGATGCTAGATCACATTGCACGTGAAGTGGGACTTAAAAAGAGAGTTGTACAAGTCTGGTTTCAGAACACAAGAGCCCGAGAAAGAAAAGGACAGTTCCGTGCTGTTGGTCCAGCCCAGTCCCATAAAAGGTGTCCTTTTTGTCGAGCTCTCTTTAAAGCAAAATCAGCTTTAGAAAGTCACATTCGCTCTCGACATTGGAATGAAGGGAAACAGGCAGGTTATAGTTTGCCTCCAAGTCCTTTGATATCAACTGAAGATGGAGGAGATAGTCCACAAAAATACATATTTTTTGATTATCCATCATTGTCATTAGCAAAAACTGAACTATCAAGTGAAAATGAACTAGCCTCCACTGTATCAACGCCCATTAGCAAAACTGCAGAAATGTCACCAAAAAATCTCTTAAGTCCTTCTTCTTTTAAAGCAGAGTCTAATGAGGATATAGAAAATTTGAATGCCCCTCCTGCTGACTCTGTGTATGATCAAAACAAGACTGACTTTGATGAGACTTCATCAATTAATACGGCAATTAGTGATGCCACAACAGGAGATGAGGGGAACAATGAAATGGAGAGCACGACTGGCAGTTCAGGGGATGCAAAGCCTGCATCACCGCCCAAAGAACCAAAAACACTTGTGAATGATGCGCTAACAAAAGCTGCAACAACACCTACGAACGAGAATACTGATGATAAATTTCTCTTTTCCCTTACAAGCCCCTCAATACATTTCAGTGAGAAAGATGGTGATCATGACCAAAGTTACTACATTACTGATGACCCTGATGACAATGCCGACCGCAGTGAAACTTCAAGCATAGCTGATCCAAGTTCACCTAACCCCTTTGGAGCTAGCAATCCCTTTAAATCCAAAAACAGCGATCGGCCAGGCCACAAACGTTTCCGAACACAAATGAGTAACCTTCAGCTTAAAGTTCTCAAAGCTTGCTTTAGTGACTACCGGACTCCAACGATGCAAGAATGTGAAATGTTAGGGAATGAGATTGGTCTACCCAAACGTGTGGTCCAAGTCTGGTTTCAGAATGCGCGGGCAAAAGAAAAGAAATTCAAAATTAACATAGGGAAGCCATTCATGATCAATCAGACTGGGCCTGATGGGACAAAGCCAGAATGCTCTCTATGTGGTGTAAAATATTCTGCACGTTTGTCCATAAGAGATCATATCTTTTCCAAACAACATATTACAAAAGTGAGAGAAACTGTGGGAAGTCAGCTAGATCGGGAGAAAGATTACTTAGCTCCTACAACAGTTAGACAGCTGATGGCGCAGCAAGAATTGGATCGCATAAAAAAGGCTACTGATGTGCTAGGATTAACAGTACAGCAGCCGGGCATGATGGACAGCAGTTCTCTTCATGGCATCAGTTTGCCAGCAGCTTATCCAGGACTCCCTGGCCTTCCTCCTGTTCTTCTACCTGGAATGAATGGTCCATCCTCCTTACCTGGATTTCCGCAAAGTTCAAACAGTAAGTCTATAAGGGGATGACTTTCTTTTTTTTTGGTATATTAATTAGATAATCTTGTGTAGTCACCATCCCCTTCTAAAACAGTATATTGTGCATTCACATTATTGGGTGATGGAGGACTGGAACAGATTGCCCAGAGAGGATGTGAAGTCTCCTTGGAGATCTTCAAAAGTCACCTGGACATAGACTGAGAAATCTGCTCTAGGTGGCCTTGCTTGAGGAGTTAGACTAGATGACCTTCAGAGATCCCTTCCACTTGAACCATTCTGTGATGATGTGATTCTGTGAGTAGCTAAAAAATATTGCAGTGAGATGCATCCAGTGCCATACAAGACTGTCAATGCAAACTGGGTGATATCTTTGTTTTCCCCTAATCAGAATATATAGGTTTTAATTGAAATCTAATGAACAGAAATGTTTTTGAGCCCATATTAGGCTTCTGTAACATTGAAAATATAACAGTAGCATTGTTATTGGAGGTTTTTCATTGTTGTTGTTGTTGTTGTTGTTGTTGTTTTTCTGAATGATATTACTGCAGGCAAAATGTGGGTTAGAATTTTGTCTGTAAAACCTTTGTATGCACATATTTTAAATAACATCTGATGAAGTGCAAAATAGTCATTTCCACAGTAGTTTTTCATCAGGCATTTAGTCCACCTGTTAAGACAGTGTAATCTATTAATTCACAATAAACACTAAAAAATTCTGCCCAAGACCCTGCACTATATTCTGAATAATATGAATAGGATACGTTTTCTATTGAAGGTGATTACCAATGGGGGTTTCAATATGATCCAAATTTCAGGAGTTTCTGAATATCTTTTACTCCTAGTTTTTGAAGTCATTGCAGTCATACACCACTTGAATTTGTGCTTTTAAACTGAACACATAGCTCTGCTTTACTGAGGCTGGATGTTTTTTGCTCACATTGGAAAGTACTTCCTCTTAAAATAAATGTAATAGAAGGTAGAGAATCAAGATTTCTATAGAATGATTTGTTTAGTCCTTAAAGAATGAACCTATTATTTTTATCTGTAGTAGGCTCCAATTTTACAGAGTCCATTGTGAGTGCAGCCTTGCAGACTGAAGTTCTCTGATTGATCCTCAAATTTTACACATTTAAATCAAATATATGCACAGCAGAGGTAGGGAGTTGGTTAAGACACTTCACCTCATTTTATCAAGTAATTCTACTTGCTAGTAATGTCTAATTTTTTTAGGGTTTTTTTTTTTTGTTTGTTTGTTTTTATTTTTACAAAACAACTAAATTTGGCAAATAAGGTAGGGGCTTAATCGCTAAGTGTTGTTAGGCAAACTAAGACTATAGCAATGTCTTTTCTGCTACCCAGCTCTGCTTTGATTAATGATGACGATGTTATTATTTCCCTAAGTAGTGGTCAAAGTATCTCACTTTTCTCTTCATTGGGTCAGAATGGCTTCCACAATGGAGTTTCTGGCTGACTGCCCTCTGGCTTTTGTAAAATATTTATTGGCACAGAGAGTGCATGTAAAGGAAATATAAAGTTGTTGTATTTCCTTCTTAATGGCATACAGTATCCAGGTCCAAAAATGGCTGGTTGTTGTTCATTAAAATTATATATATGGTTTCTCCATATAACTTTGCTAAATACATATACCACTCTGAAAGTAATGCCTCCTACTTATTTCCTTGGGAACTACTATAGATACAAAGAGCACAATAGCGTTATTTGATAGAGCAAATTCTCAGCTACAAAACACTATTCTTCAACATGGTCATTAATATTAGCTATTCATTTTCAAATTTTCAAATTTTCAAAATTTTCAATGAACCAGCATGCTGTACCCATAAAAATCTGCACTGGCAGAGGTGACTCACTGTTTCATAGTTGCTATGATGACATCACTGCTAGAAAGACATTGCCCATACAGTCCATCTTTCATCAGCCTGAACAGCTAGTAATCAGAAGTAATCAGTGTGGTTGGACATTCCAGTCAAGACTGACAATGTGCTCCATGGTCTTCAAAATGGTATGGGTCCTGGTTATTGGCTTGCAAGAAGATTGTCTTCTCCAGCCTGTCTCTGGAAGTTCAAGCTTTCAGCTTATTCAGCATCATAAAATAGCATTCAGAGATGATGATCAGTCTGGGTTCCAGGAAATCCAGAAGGATAATCTGTTTCTTACCTGAAATGACAGTGCACATCACTCTACTCACTGAGGACTGTGTGTTGAATATTTTCATCAGTGGGAATTCAAATATCAGTGCCCCATGGCCTGCCATTTTGACTCCGGCTTGTGGTGGTGATATCACAATTAATCACGACTAATGATGTGATCCAGGAAACTGTCATCTTTTGCCTTGAATTGGTTCATTACCCCCTGAAAAACTTGCATATGCTGTTCTTTCTGTTCATGCGTTAGCAACTGTGGGACACGTCTGTTGCAAACTTTGTGATATTCTCATGTTGCCACCATTGTTTCCAAGGCACTGAAACCAATACACAGCTCCATTCACAGGTCCCTGGTCATAATCTGCTGATTCACATGGATGAGCTGACTGAAGTGCTCTTCATTTCGTGTGGTGACAGCTAAGCATGGCTGTCCAGAAAGTGGCTTGTTTTTCATGTTGCTGTCTCCATTGCTGATGTGTAACACCCACCACTTCACTGTGCTCACATCCACTGTTTGGTCTCCATAACATTCAGCCAGTGCTGATGAATGCCACTGGCTGCCATTTTTTTTACATGGAGGAGTTCAGTGACACACGTTTACTTCATACACACTTCCATGTCAGAGGCCATTTTGACAGGCTGCTCCTCTGCTGCCATTTATCACACAACAACTAAATTTAACAGAATACTGCCAGTCTCCACTGCCATAAAACCAAAATCCAGCTCTGAAGTTGTGGGCCAATATAATAAAATAGGAGGCATTACATTCAGAGCAGCCTTTGTAGATTTGTTTAGATTGACCTTCTGTTAAAATGGGCCTTGTCTAAACTGGTAAAATAAATTTGCTTGGGAACATATTATTACATTTTTACTCTTGATAACAGGAAGTGAGTCCATGTGCAAAGTGCTTCTGGTGAATGGCATGGTAGCTTTTTGATTGTTTCGAAGAGCTTTTTTTGAGAACGTTACTTGGTCTGGGCCAAAACCATGCACTTGACCATTCTCACTGTTTATCTTTACAAATAACTGAGTTCAATCTTTAGAATACATTCCCTGGTATTGTTTAGCCTATTAGAATTAATTCAACCTCAGAATCTATACTTTTTTTCTGTTAATAATATAAATGCAGAATGCCAGGTAAACAGGCCTACTGATCCATAGTAACTCACTTTCCTTATTTTCCAATTTCCGGAAATTATCTCTTCTTTGAGATAAACATAAATCATTAGTATCATACACAGTGTACTGCCAATTGAGATGGATTTTTAGCCTCTTTCATCTTGCATCTTCTTAAGGTTAATTAGCCCATTGTGGGCAAAGCCCACTGTGTAAATCAGCTTGTACAGTCTTGTTTTTTTGCTTTTTTTTTCTTCTGCCATATGCTAAATAAACCCTACATCCCGCTATGGATCCTTGGCAAATACTTGAATGCATAAATCTCCATTCCCTAATGATTCAAAATGGAGTAGTCACAGTGAATGGAAAAAATAGATTATTTTAATCATTCATTTTAAAAATAAGTAATACACTCAGAAGTTCTCCAGTATGTGCTCAACAGTAGTATTTCCTGCAGCTAATTAACGCATTTCTATTTTCTCATCTACACTGCTTTGGGTGATGATTCACATTTATATTTGATACTAAGAATTATTTAAACAGAACTTGTTTAGAAGCAGGCTTCCTAGAAAACTTGTCTTTGGCTATGGTTTTTCTAGCACTGTGGATATTCTCAGTTAGCAGGACAATTGCTCGGCATCATTCTCTACATGAAGGATTTTGTTGAAGCTAACTCCCTTATGACTCACTATCTTACTCTTCAAGCCTACTTGTGAAATTTACCGCAGTCTCCTCATTTGTCGTTCATGTGTCATTTCTTCATTTTGGCCCAATCCTGTAAATGCACTTCAAAAGAAGGCTCACTTGGACTTCTTATGTTTAGATATGTACCAGTTTGCATTGATATTAATGGTATTGGCTTTTTCTTTGACAAACTCCATCCAATCCGTTCATGTTTGTTTAAAGGACAAATGTCAAAATTAGTAAGAACCTCACTTCTAAAATCTATCAGAGTCTATTCATAGACTACCGCTTGTATTATGAGGGATTTCACTTCAATGTTCTTGTATCCAACACTGATGTTTATGGGTTTCCAAAAAGCTGTGAATACAACTAACTTTTTCAAAATACTATTCTTTTTAAAATGCAATATTTGTTTTTACAAAAGGCTTGAAATGGAACAGTAATGCTAAATCATGAGGGAAATAATCATACTACATTTCATTTTGTCTCTTTTATTTAGTGCTCTGACTGGACTTCTATTTGCAAAGTTTACTGCACTCATTAAAATAAGATTAATTTCTTCATTTCTGAATGAAGGGACTCATCAATTTTAAACTTAGTTCAGAATTTTGTTCTAAAACAAATGTCTTGCAGTGTCAGAATTATTGTATGGTTGTAGGCGGATATGTCTAAGAATCTTCTTACCTGTGGGATACGTTTCTCTAGGTAACACAGTTCTATCATCTTGTGGGTGTTATAGCTATATTCACTGAACATACTTCCTAATATGGAGTTATTTGGTGGAATTCTAATTCATATGGAATTTTAGTTCTGGCTTGATTATGTTATTGAATTTCTTTCATGTTTTCTAGATGGCTGTAGATAAGGGAATTCACGTGCTGTTTTTAGCTAATTCTTGAAATTTACCTTTTCCTTTCTTCTTAGTTTTGTGTTACACTGTAGAAAACTAGTGCTTCATCTTGTCTCTAGCTACTAATTCTTGTCCTATGTCATCACCCATTACTATAGTTTTTTTTCATATCACTTAAGCCCAAGTTCCTTTGAAAATTCACAGCACCTTTTTTCAAGAATGCACAGATAATCACTGGGTAAAATTAACTTAGTAGTTTTTAAAATCTTGTCCAGAGAGAAACTTGAATCAACAGCAATTACTTTCCACATTATCAGGGCACTAAATTCTGTTCTCTGTTTGCTTGTGGCTCATTGGTAGCACTTTCATTTCTATATCTTTAGTCCTCTAATTCCTTTAAGGAAAAGAAAAATCTTTCCTCTTTGGGAGCCACTTAAAAGAGTTAGCAGAATTAGAGTGTTTCTTCATTATCAGTGAATTTTCTATTTTAAATCTCTCAAATCTGGAAATGGAGCTTTTGTTTCACTGAGTTTTCTTCTTTTAGTTTTGAAAACATCAGCTCCACATTTACCTTTCAGTAAAATAGTTAGGTTTCACTCTTCTACTACAGCCTGCATTTTTAGGCATTTCAACCAAATTCCAAATAATAGCTGCAAAATGTAATAGACCTTGCCTGCTGTGGACGTCATCAAGATGCGAATAATGAAGACAACATGATGTGAAAGGGTTGAAGAGAATAAGAATAGAAAGAAATCAGAAAAATCTGACGTAGCTGACAGCCCAAAAAACATGACAAAGCTGGGGCAGTAGTTCATACTGATTGCATCATTCATGAATTTTTCATCTACAGTATTTATCATTTGAAATATTTTCTGCAGAATCCATACACAATTACCTGCTACTTCCTATTGAAATGACAGGGGCAAGCAATAGCATCTTCTGTGTCATTGTGCAGTAACTGTGACAATTACCCACTTTTAATTATAAGTGTTGTGACTTGTTTCACTATGCTATCTAATCCATGCTCACAATGCATTTTAACTCCTTAATGTTCCCCTACCATTAAATAGGAGTAATGACATGGTGACAAACATTAAATGGCCTCTTTGTTAAATCTGATAATTATTCTCTTTGTATCCTAATTGCTTTATTCCTAAGCAATGCTAAGCACTTGGATATTGATGATTTAAGTGTCATTCTTGTTCACTGCATTAATGCTTTCTAGTAGCTAATATCCTAACCACCATTATAGAACGTGCATTTATTGTTCTCTTATCTGTGCACTAGTATGCTATTCCTAGTATTACTTCACTTTTACAGTTCTTTGTGCATCCTGCACTTTGTGTACTCTTTTCTCGAGCAAACTTGCCTGAAAAAAAATGTCACAAAGTATAATATATAGCCTCTTGAAGTTAGTTGCCTTTCTACCCTGTGCCATCATTTAGTTTTCTGACCAACTATACATTTCACAGAAGTTGCTTTTTAATAGACTGTTACCAGCCACTGCACTATATTGGGTACTTGAAACAGAGAAAAGATTTCTTCAATTAATATATGACACATGCTTCTTGTGTATATGCACTCTCCAGTCAGAACCAGTCCATCTTTAGGTTGCTTTCTCTAATGAGGTGGAGGACACATTGCCTGCATATTTGAAGTAAACCAAGAACAGCAGTGTCCCTGTGTCAATGTATTTTAGTGCTATTACGTTTATTTCCCAGCAAATACAGCACTGACCTGATTGTCACTATAAAGATGAGCTCTGTTCATACTCTCAAAAATGAAAATGTAAGCTGTGTGGTGTCCCAGTAATTAGTGGCATTGATCTGATTGCTTGTTCTCTTGGATTTTTGAATGATCATTTCCTGTTGATATTTACTTATCTAAACATCTTTATTTCTTTATTATTATTGCATTTTCCCCCAGCAATTTGGATAAATATTCCTTTTTATTTGAGAGCTAATTACTTGTAACAAGCACCATAATTATCAGGTTTCTTAGGTGAAGGATGTGTGGGTTATATCATCCCAGAGGCATGATAAAAATTAGTTAAAATGAACAACATAGTAGAGATCTCTCAAAGTATCATTTAGAAGGAAGCTCTCTTATTGTGCTTAATGCTTCTTTTCTAATAATCTACTACTGAGCCTGCAAAGGAAAATGAACAGAAAAGGGAGAGTGTTATTTGTACAGGTATGAATATGATCCTGCCAGTGTAGCTACTTTGACCTCCACTGCCTTTTGTGGGACATTTTTGTAGGGACCATCCTGGTACAATCAGGATTATAATGTGAGTAAGAACTGTTGCTTTTGCTGTAGATATTACGAATTTAAGGCTGGAAGATTCACAGAAATGCACTAAAAGCCTTTTAAAAGTGTTGTTTATTCATGCCATGGGTAATTCCAGAACACTTGAGAAATGCTGAATGTTACAAGACATATTTTCCCTTGTGAATTGATGACAGTCATATTTTTGTTGTTTTCAGCTTTAACGTCTCCTGGTGCAGGCATGCTTGGGTTTCCTACTTCAGCTACTTCGTCTCCTGCCCTGTCTCTCAGCAGTGCCCCCTCC
>PPHD01029437.1:0-10603 GCA_002909625.1 Bambusicola thoracicus
AGTGATAAAGGTGAGCACCAAAAAGTGTGTGATAGTACACTGGTGTTTTTCATCAACAGAAAAAGCTGAAACACACCCAGCATCCTGATAGACTGCTTTATATTCACCCTGTACACTTTGAGACAGGACTTAGATCTCTTCACTTTACACTTCTCTTTGAAGGAACGTGGAGCACTACAGCCTGCATGCTGAGGGCTGAGAGCAACACAGGGCAGGGATACAGCAGCAGATGTGAGCTATGAGAAGAGGGAATCTGATGTGAAATACAACCAAGGGTGATTTACTTCAGCTTGGAAGAGGTGGTGCACCAACACTGCCTCCTCTTATTTTTAGTCCTCATTCTGAGAACAAAACTTAGCTTTCTTTTTCCACCCACATGGCCATCTGCAGCACCACCCCAAGTCCAGCTGAGTGCAATTAGTTTTCCTCTGTGCACTTAACTCTCTGTCTTTTAATTTCAAGGAAGTGCTGGTAGGTTAAGATACAACTTGGCTGCACTTGCACACTGCAGCTTGGCACATTACTCTTGAGAACCTGATCCATCTCCAGTTCCAATATGTGCCAAATCCTACCAAAGGAAAAGATCCACAGCCAACACACCTTTCAAGAAATGTACATCAAGCATATGTAAGTTTCTACCCTCTACACATGCTGTGTGGGATGAACAGTAAAGCCAAGAGCCAGAGTACATTTGCAGGCAGTCATCTATTTCAAGAACCAGTCTCCTCTTCTGTTATTCATAAATAACTGCAATCTCTACAACATCAAGGAAGGTACGTAACCACATCAGTGCAATCAGACAGCATCCCTAGGAAAGCTGAATTTTCTTACCAAATGATCTCCTCACCTTGAGTTAATTTATGATTTGCCTAAGCTGTTTTTGTTTGTTTGTTTTTCCAGTCAAGTTTGCTCTTTAAGTCAAATTGGATACTTTGCATGCAACAACATTCTATTTGTTGTGATTAAAATATTTGTTACTATCTTAACTTGCGACTTTGAGGGCTTTCCAATACAAAAAATTGTTCATCTAAATCACTTTGCTCTGTTATTGTTCCAAGGTTTGAGTCAAGAATTATAAGGCACCAAGTGAAAAGCCTCTTTCAGAAGTTTCTTTGGTCATATGTGTTTGCCCAGTCTGTAACACTCATTTTCATTAATGAGAGCTATGCCTCCAATTAACAGTGATAAAAATATAAATCTTAATTGGTTATGGATCATATAGCTAACTTGTAATTTTTATTTGAGTAAATACAAACAACAGCTTATACATGTATATTCTGAAAATCCGTGATTATGTATGAAGTTCTGTAAGATTTGCCATTCTGATAACTTGGGAACAGAAATAAAAATTTAAGAGATGCCATCAGTAACTCATAAGGCTTGCCACTCCATAAGAATTTGCTGTGCAGAAACATGCTATTTAGGCATGGAAGCACACGATGCAAGGAAACTTAGTGGGCAGTTTCAGAAGTGTATACATCTGAAAGGGAAGAACATACAACTGGGACAATGAAAATCTGTGTATTTCAATGAACGAGAGTATTTTCTGTGTTTGTGGCAACAAAAGAGAGTTATTCTTAAGAGATCGTCCCCCTCTGACCAAAACAGCTGGTCACATTTCTCTATCTGAACTGTTTCTCTTTTTTCCTTTTGTTTTTAATTTTGCTTTACTCATCTTGGATCTGGTGAAGGTTAAGCAAGCTATGGCAATGAAAGTCAGTGGAAAACAATCAATGGTTTGGGTAACAGCCAAGAGGACATTGTGCAAGCTGCCCCATACTGACCTCCAAGTGCCTGGAGTCTCCATCAAGAGATCCTCCTGTGAGACAAGATGTAATTCGATCTTTTTCTGCTGGCTGGCTCAAGTCTTCTTACCAAAGGCTACAAGTTCATCTGTAATGTACACATCATGTCCTTAACTGAATGAACTGCAACTATCTAATTCATAACCCTTGAAACATCATCTGCAGGTTTAGCCTTCACTTGGGAGTTTGCATTACTCTGATTTTGAACTTCATTCTATCATTTGTTTTCAGAATAGAATGGATGAACATAATTTCAAAAGATTAGGGTTTTCTCTACCAATTTTTCATTTATTTTGACATAATAAATCCAGCCATTCTACTCAAGTAAAGTTGTTTCTTAAGTCTTGTTTGAAAGTTTGTTGAGTGTTTACTTTCAGTCTTATTTTGCTGTATGCTGCAGATGTTATATGATACTGGGAATATTAAGGGAAAGCTAAGAAATACTCTCGGACATTTCTAATTTGGTATGAAGGGAAATTGCACATAAGAAGAGGTGAGACTTGCTTAATAAATGCAGAGGAGCATGCCAACTTCCTAGGCACTTTGCATCTTGAAAGGAATCATGAAACAATTTTCAGGGCCAACAGCACCCTGAGCTGCCTGAATGGACGTAAAGGCAGGAAGTCAAGAGTTCTTTTCTACTTAGCCTTTAAGATACAGCATCTGTTTTTGTCCCTCTAATACAGGCAAGATATCAACAAACTAGAGCAAGATCATCAAAGGGGCAGCAGAATAATCAGCAGCTGGAGTACTTATCCTGGGAAGAAAGAATAAGGGACTGGGGCTTGTAGAGACTGGAGAAGACATGACTTTGAGGGGACTCAGTAGCTTCTCTCACTGCCTACACAAAGGTCACTGAGAGATGGAACCAAGCTCTTCAGAGCGGTTCAATAATGGGAGGATGAGAGACAATGGGCAGAAGTTGAAACAGGAGCAGTTCAGTCTGGATCTAAGCAGAATGTTTTCCTTTGGAAACATTGAGGCATCAGAGCAATTGGCTCAGTGCAAACACCTGCTTTTGTCCAAAATTTGCAGAGCTCTTAAAGGGGCACTATAAGTATTACAATAGACTCTTGTTGCTTCCCCTATGATTCTGAAGTTCTGTTGTCACTGCTTAGCTATGTAAAATAGATGATCAGCCATCTTGTGAGAATTTCACATACCTCACGCAGTGACAAAGGATCAAGGTACAAATTCTGTGTTACTATGTCCACATGGATAATTAAAGAAAGGAACAAGCAAGAACTTCTGTAAGTCTTTATCTAGTAAACATTCTCCCATGTTTAATAAATACATGGAAAGAGCAGCATCAATAGTGCCATGAACAGCTATGAAAAAACAATGCATTTGGGCCTCTGGGACACCTGCAATCCTTACTATAGGTGACAGAGCTTTAGCAAGACCAGTGCCCAGGCACCCTCACCCTAAGCCCATTTCTGCTCAGGTCAGATGTCATAGCAAGATCTCCTGGTCCTGCCTCATCCCCTTGTTATTCCTGGAACTGTCTCTAGACTCCATCACTACCATTCTGCCCACCTGGCACTCAACTTGCTTTAGGAGGTTACAGTTTGTACTGGGTCACCCAAGATTCTGGCCCGGCCCTCTCGTGGCCCAGTCTCACTCTAACATAGAATTTAGGATATGAATTTACAGTGTGATTTTCCAGACAATACATACAAATAAAGTTGACAATCACTAGCTTACTCCCACTGCCAGGACTGACAGCCCCAGAGCACCTAGCACAGTGAGTACAGCCCTGGCATTTGAATGTCCTCAGTTTCCTTCAGCAATTTTTTGAAATAGAGGATGATGTTTTGAAAGCTCTTAGGACCTTTGGTTATGATACTGTAATAATAAGAGACTACATTTTCAAAACAAATAACAGTAGATCTGTTAATGTTTAACTTCCTGCAACCATCTCTGTTTAGAAATGGGTCAGTATAGAAGTGTAAGCACACAACATATTTATGTGTTTTTTTTCCCCTGAGCAATCTTATATATAAAATTCTTTGAAGGGGTTATCCAAAACAGCTCAAGGAGGCCTGCAAGGAAGGAAAATAGCACATGATCTTTAGCAAAACTTTCACAAACAAACTCCTCTGAACCTGCATGTCCAGCCATATATCAGAACCTGAAACTTCCTCCACACGTAACGGCCAGTCAATTCAATAAAAGCAGAATTAAAAAAAAAACACAAATGCATAGTGCTCTCAAATCACTATGCAAATCTCACCAGCATAACAAAGACTCATCTCTCACACTGTAAAAAAGGAGGGCATTCCCTGAGGTGCTACTATTTATTCCTTTGAAATCACCATTATTATCTTCCTGTGTGTGTCTCCACAATTCTTTAACAACTCTAGTGATTTATGTCACCAATACAACATACTAGAAAAAGCAAATGCACTTGCAGAGTCTTTCAGAGTATTTTAGCAGATGTCACTGAAGAAGTTTCGGAAAACTACCCGATCAGTTAGTTCACCACATACTGATATTATCCAGTAGGTAATTATTTCACAGATCTCAGGTGGAAGAGCAGAGTAGTAAAGATCAGGTCTCAGAAATTGACCAATTCACTATCAATACCATATTTTGTATTTTATGGGGTTTTGGTCTTTCTTAACTGAGGCCAAGCATTCCATTATTGATCTGTAATCTAGGCCATTTTACAGATCCCTACAGACTGGCAGGAAAGATAAGGGTCTCTGACAAGTAGTAATTCTTTTCCACCTTTATTTTTGATTTGTGTCTCCAGCCATCACCCTTCCAAAAACACCTGTAATAAAAGCTTCTAGGCAAATGAAACTTAGGTCCCTTTCAGAAGACAGAGCTAATACAACACCATAAAAATACTTCTGAGGATTTACAGCCCAAAGAGAGTATATGTAGGTTGCACAAAGAGCATCTTATGGGAATACTTCTGAGAGAAAAATATGAAAAAATCCTTCATTTTATAGTAATATTACTTTTTTTTTTTTTATTAGTGACGAGGTTTTTCACTTCAGAGCTGCTTAGATCTAGAGAAGCTTGTTAGAAATTCTAAGCAGTGACACATTAGAAATAAAGATTATTTTTGCCAAATACAGCATCAAAGGCGTTATGTGCCTAGGAGAGCTAGTATATGTACAAAATCCTTGTTTAAGCAGTTAGAATTAATTTGGCACTTCAGAACAGCAAAAAGCATTCACAGCACAAACACGATATAAATGTATAGGAAGGGGCAGCAGAAATCACTCAAGATGTCTCCTCAACAGACTGACAATGTGGTCCTCCCATCCACAAAGTTTGAACGCATAGGAACAACTATTTTTTGACAGTTAGAAGTCTAACAATTGCCTCTTGATACTCAGCTACCCTCCATACTTGACTTCCTTCTTGGTGACCATTCAAGCAGCTATGAGCTAGCCGATTGGCATAAGATTTAGCAGTATGGCTTTCCAAGTCCAAGGACAAGAAGAAGAGATGGAGGATGAAGAGTGATTTTCCCATCATTTCAGCAGTACAGAAGTTGCCTTTGAGAATCTGAGTCATGGACTGCCCTAAGCCTCTGAGAACCAAGCTGCTTCGGCACCCTTTAAACTCAGAGTGTAGCACTTCTCCTGTCATGTGTCCAATTGTGTGTTCAATTCAAGGTTTAAGGTGTTTTTGAAAGGATGTGAGAGAGTTTTTTCTTGGAGAGAAAAAGATAGGGCTACAGACTTGATGTCTTTTCAGTTATTCTCAGCAACTTCATTACTCCGGGTAGGGACTGATTTAGAGAAAAATTAACAAAAATATCTTGCATGCTGCTTTTGATTTGATTGCTTCCTACTATTTTTAGGAATTTGGATTTGTTGTGCCACCCTTTTCACCTGGCTTCTTTGCTTTTCCTTATTACCAATTAGGAAAGATAGGTGCAGAGATGCAAAATCCGTTCTGCAAAATTGAATGATGACAGAGAAGAGTGTGCACCTTGAACACATGGAGCAACTTACCAATACCTTAGCATTGGTTAAACAAAGAAGGAATATGAAGTATAAACAGACAAATCTATCCAGATGCTCCATCTTCTTTTCTCCGTGTGTGAATTGCAGTCCCTACCTTATTCATTTCCAAGTCAGTAAGCAACAAGCATCTGACATGAACTTTTGTTCCTGACGTGTTTCATTGGTTTAATTTGTAGTAGTGCAAGTTCTTATCTTTAAAGTACATTGTATGTTTTGACAGCGACCAATCATTCTACAATAAAGAAAAAATTGTTTAGAGAAACTTGTGTTGACCCATAACTTCCACTGTAAAGGCTCAAATAATATATAAAAATATGTTGCTGCAAATAATAAAATTATCAGGTATGTAGGTTCACTGCTTCTCAATGATTCACAGTTCACAGTGCAATAGGTTATTAGTTGGAGGAGGAGAGTTTTCTTTGCTCAAAAGAATTGATGAGGAGTCAAGTAAAATTTACTGCAGTAAATTTGCAGATGCATCACCAAGCATCCTCATCAGTGGATCGTCTTTCAAATACATTTAAAAGGATTTACTTAGAAAAATAAGCTAGTGCTGTTGGTGACTAGTAGGCTCATAAGTATTCTTATTTATAAGAATTTAATTAAGGAAGCATTTACTATTACCAGACCAAGGCATCAAGGGGAACTGAGAAAAACAAATCAAAGAGATTTTTGACAAGTCAATGAACTCTTCAGATTGAACCTAGAAGTGGAATCACAGAATCACTCAGGTTGGAAAAGACCTTAAAGATCATCGAGTCCAAGAATGACCTAACCATACTACCCTAACAACCATCCACTAAATCACGTCCCTGAAAATAAGATCTCCATGGAGCCTTCTCTTCTCCAGGCTTAACAAGCCCAACTCCTTCAATCTTTCTTGACAGGAGAGGTGCTCCAGCACTTGATCATCTTCGTTCCCTCTCTTCTGGACCCACTCCCAACAGCTCCAAATCCTTCTTGTATGGAGTGTCCCAGGCTTGGGCACAGTACTCCAAATGGGGCCTCACTACGGCAGAGTGGGGAGGAACAATCAACTTACTCTCCCTGCTGGCCATTTCTCTTTTAATGCAGCCCAGGACACTGTTGGCCTTCTGGGCTGGAAGAGCACACTGCTGGCTCATGTCCAGCTTTTCACCCACCAGGACCCCCAAGTGCAACACCTTGCACTTGGCCTTATTAAACCTCATTAGATTCTTGTGTGAGCACTTTTTGAGTGTGTCCAGGTCCCTTTAGATGGCATCTCTCCCTTCTATTGTGTCAACTGTACCACTCAGCTTGGTGTCATCAGCAGTCTTGCTGAGGATACATTCAATCTCCAAAAAGATGTTAAAGACCACCAGTCCCAAGACTGACTCCTGGGGGACACAACTCAATACATTTAACAAATACAAATAAGTTTAATACAGCATCTGTAGTCCTATAAATATCCTGGGAATGCAGGAAACAAGAAGCTTAACTTCTTGTAAGAGAAAACTTGATGCTTTCTTATTTAAAAAAAAAATTATATGAAAATAAGTACCTGGATTCAATAGCCCAGGATATAATTTAAATTCTTGCTTGTGTCTGTGGTTGAAATCTCAATGTCTTGTGAAAGTTGATGCACTTTACTACAAGTTAGAACAGTCAACAGATCAAAAAGTACAGTTAAGCTATATATATACTTAGCTCTCTCTCTCTCTATAAATATGTAGCTGACACAAATCCTTAGGCTAGCAGTCTTTAAGTTTAAGGGTAGTTTGTTTCTTTTAATCTCAAAACTATTTGTATTGCAATCAACAGATTAGAAAAAGCAAGCCCATGTTAGAAAGATAAAGTGTTTACATAAAATTACAACATTTGTGGCATCATTGTTGCCAGCAAGTATAGCAGCTGGGTGTACACAAGCCCTCAATTGCTTAACATCTATTCTAATTAACAGCAAAACTTCCTCTGTTTGGAGGCTGCAATTGCCAAGGACTGAGACACTCCTGTAGAACTCACAGTGCTGTGGACCTGAAGAATGAGAATAGGACCCTGTAGTAAAAGAGAAGAGCCTAACAGCAAGAAAAGTGAAAGTAGATGCACAAAGTCGAAATAAGGGGCAAATAGAGATAGTTTATGTAGAGGGTGTTAGAAAACAAGGAATTCCAATCACTTACTCAGACACTGGGTCTGGGATAACAAGGAGGATGAAGGCCACAAAGATAAGGACTGGATAACAGCTTGAAGATATCTGGCAGGGAGGTGATTAGATGTCCACAGGGCAAGCTGAAACTGGTTTGGGGGATGACCCCCCTTCTGGGTCAGAAGTTTGCAGTGAGGAAGACTATGAGCCTTCATCATCACAACCTACTACGCACGCGCAAGGGGGGAGGGACTTCATGCTAATGGGCTCTCAGGAATGTAATGAATATGTATCCAAATTCCTGTCAACTACTGATTATGTATTAGTTTAGCATATATCTGTAGCACGCTTTTTCCTGACGGTGTGCAAGTTAGGTGGAGTGATCCCCCTTGCACCAGGGCGTATGCGCATCACTAATAAAAACTTATCTACTCTATATCCTTACAGGCTATAGGGTTTGATTTCCTCACATCAGACCCTGGACTTAGGGATAGAAGCCCAGGAGGGCACCCACAGAGCTGGGTTAAGCTGCTCCTCTTCTTCTAGTAAGGGTACTCCAGAGTACCGCGCTGTCTCATGGCCTCCTATACATCCATACTGATATTTAAACTTCTGTGAAATCCATTTAAAAAACCACTGTAACACGGTGCAAGTCATTCCATTCTGGATACAAATGTATTAACTAAATAGAGATCTACGAAATATTACATTTATCAACATCTCCAAAATTATTTATGGTATTTATTTTCCCTCATCCTTTTTCATCAGTCACTTGTGTGAGATTTATTAGGTAGATTTTCAACTGAGCTCTACCTCCATCACATTTTCTCTATAGTGAGGCAAAATCCTACAGTTACGAGGTTCTATGAACTCCAAACATGACATATAAGCATTCAGTCTTCACTAATGTAGGTGCAAATATATCTTATTTTCATAGAAGCATTTGATTTGTATTAGACTCTTAAAAGCCATCTAGTCAAATTCCCCTGCAGAGAACAGAGACACCACAGCTAGATCAGGTTGCTCAGTGTCCCATCCAGCCTGACCTTGAAAGTTTCCAGGAATGGGGCATCCACCACCTCAGTGGGCAACCTGTTCCAGTGCCTCACTTCCCCTTTTGTACAATCTTCTTCCTTATATCCAGTCAAATTCTCCCCTCTTTTAATTTTAATCCATTTCCCCTTGTCCTATCACAACAGTCCCTGCTAAAGAGTCTGTCCCCTTTTTTCTTGTAGCCCCTTTTTAGATACTGAAAGTTCTCTATCAGATCTCCCTGGTGCCTTCTCCAGATAAACAGCCCCAGCTCTCTCAGCCTGTCCTCATAGAGGTGGTGTTCCACCCCTTGAATCATTTTTGTGGCCCTACTCTGGACATGCTCCAAAAGGTCCATGTCTCTTCTGAGCAGAGGACTCCAAATCTGGATGCAGTACTCCAGGTGAGGTCTCAACAGGGAAGACTATAGGAACAGGATCACCTCCCTCAAACTTCTGGTCACACTGCGCAGGAGCATAGTTAACAAGATAATTCTAGAATAATATGGAAAGTTAGATCCAAAATGATGATTTTCTACTGTTGCAGAACTGGGAAAATTTATTCAAGTCCTTTTGATTCCAAGTGCTAAAGAAATAAAACCCTTGGCCAAAGCAAATTCACGTCAACATTTATCACATCAGATAAATGTCAAATCCAGTCTCTAAGGTTTTCATCAATTTTCTAGAACTTTCTAGTTTGCCTAGCTTTAGCACTATCAAAAACAAGAATGAAAGGGCAGAAGAATGTATGCATGGATGGCACAATCTCAAACCAAAGCTGTATCCTAAAATCTAAAGAAGAAAGAGTAGCTATTCACAGATGAAAAACATGATCTTAAGTACAAAATGATAGGGATGAATTCAAGGAAAATACTATCCCTTTAAAGCATATTTTTATTTCTTCCAAGAAGAGGAAATGCTCACAACATCTTCTAATTGCCATTGATAAAACACTGTCAATACTATTTTTAAGAAGACAAAATGCATCCAGGAACCTGATTTATTTTTTTAAAATAGTTGACATCTGTTGGCAGTGCAGCAATTCCAAAAAATTCCCTCCCCCTTTCCAAAGGAAACAGTCTGCACTGTCAAAACTTGCTAGAAAAATTGCTTTCAGGAAGGAAAAGTTGAAGAACTCAATGAGGTATCCAAAGCATTCTTGGTAAGAGAGCAAAATAGGTTACTTCAGAAAGAACATCCCAGAAGCACAGTGTAGCTGATAACATGAGAATTTGAACAAGCCTGGAACAGATGATACGCAGTCTCACAGAAGGAAGCTGGACTGCAGAACTGTCAACAGAACGAATGCTGCTTTACAGGAAACAAAGCAAATTTTTCTCTTCTTCAGTGATCTACGGTTTGGCGGAAAAGACAACCTTTGTCTCTTATACAAGAAGAATTAAATTCCTACATATGCTCATCAGAAGATTAAAAAAAACAACACACAAAACACCTCTATGACTTTAAGAAGTTATTTGAGTCATTTTTTTTTTTTTACTTCATATCACACTTTGGCTAGTAGTGTCTCAGTCACTTTGTAAAACAAGAATTCAAATGCTAAATGTGTTCTGATTCTGATGAAAATTGGCCCATATGAGTCTTAAATCTTAAATAGATCTCTACATTCTGTATTATGCTGATCCAATACTTATAAGAAAAATGTTAAAAGCATTT
>PPHD01029439.1:0-10603 GCA_002909625.1 Bambusicola thoracicus
GAAAAGAAAGGAAAGGAAAAGAAAGGAAAAGAAAAGGAAAGAAAAGAAAAGAAAAGGAAAGAAAAGAAGAAAAGAAAAGAAAAGAAAAAAAGAAAGATAATAAAAATGAAAATAAAGAAAAATCTCTAGTGGAGAAACTTTTTGAAGGAAATTTTTCATCCTGTTCTTCCCCCCAGAGTTTCAGATTTCATTTCATTTTGAACTCGAAAGAAACACACTGGGGAAGGTGCCTATTCACATTTAATCACCTGGACAGGTCTTTTGTTTCTTTTGTTGTTTGTTTTTAACTTATAACCCAATCAGACTATTAACAGGAATTGTTCCTTCTTGTGAGGATCTTTTTTTGTAGTGGACACATAAAAGAAATTAGAAATTGTCTCATCTCTCTTTTTATGAATGCATTTGTTACTCCTTTCCACAGTGCCACTTCATTTTTGCATGTGACTGCTTCAACTTCTCACTGCAGTAACCTTCAACCTATTTAATTTTATATAGCAAATTTAACATAAATACAACTAGTTACAGAATATACTGGAAGCTGTGTATTTGACCAAATATTAAAAAAAATAATAATAATTTTATGCTTAACTACTGTTTTTTTTTGTTGTTGTTTATTTGTTTGTTTGTTTCTCTCTAATACATTGATGTACTTTAGCAGATGTTTAATTTGCCACAAGATTTTTTTATTTACCTTGTTTTAACCTGACAAGATAGTAATTCTAAGGGAGTAATCAACCTCTCAGGTAAAACATGCACATGACCTTCTACTGTGCTTCATATGGGCAAGTGATCTAAGTAGCAGCAAAGAACCTGTGAAGTACAGCTTCTGATTTTGTAATCTCTTTCATGTGAATCACCTCAATGGGCAGTGTCCTCACAGAGCCTACTTGTATTAATATTTGTCACATTGTCATGTATTTGAGCAATATCTCTTAGCAATGAAAATTAAGTTCAAGTAACAATCTTTCATGAATTTGTATAATATAATGTCTTCCAGTAATTAGCATCTGAAGTAGTTCACCTATGTTATCACTAAATTCTGCACATAGTCAAAACTGAAAAACCATAATATTCTGGCCTGTAATTTCATCATAAATTTGTGCTTGCTGTAGAGTCAATGACATTCAGAAACAGTATTAACCTTTGGAATAAAGTGAATTGTCAAAGCAGTAACAGCTAAGGCATATGTATCACCTCTATCTGGCAAGGTATGGAAAATGTACTCATTCTCAGCCCAAGCAATGTAGCAAAACATTTCAGTTATGTGTAACAGGATGTGCTTAGCCTGCAACATCCATCATATGCAGGTAAATCTTAACAATTTTCACCAACATTCCAAACAAAATTAATGGATCTTTATAACAAGGTAGAAAGCTACCAAGTTCTGGAATAGCTTCAAGGAGAAAACTGGTTCATCACCAGCTTGTTCTATAGGTTAATACAGTAAAGAAATACAGAAATAGATTTACTCTGAAAATTTTCAGTGCTACTTTTATTCTCTTTTGGTCTGCTTTAGGGAGCAATATGATCTTACCAACAGTAGTGTGCTTTTTTTGTTTGTTTGTTTGTTTGTTTGTTTGTCAGGGAATGGAGTACTTTTCATCAATTCTGCTAAAGGAAAATGTTTTAATTAATGAAGAACCAAGATGGTAATCGGGCAGATTTAAGAAAATTAGTTGCTGACAACCTCTTTTGACAGGTATCCTCCACAAAATCTGCCATCAGAGAGAGTGGAAACACCCTGAAACACTGACATTCTAATTGGAGCTTAAAGAAAATTTTGAAGGGAACAAGGAAAACGTGACTCTTCCTGTTGGATACAGCACAAAGGTAAACTTTTCTCCTTTAGCAACCACACTTGTTGCAAGAGGGCATCATGCTCCCTTGCAGGTGTGGTGAAAGAGGTGCGGACTCCTTCGCTGGTGCAGAACAAAGGGGTTTATTGTAGGTGCTTAGAGCCTTATACACCCGCGCAACACAACAGTTTTCCAGTGCAAGAGAGACAGGTTACACGTCTGGGCTAGGGGCCTTGGGGGTGTTTACGTCTGGCCCAAGTTATTGTTGAGCTTTAACACTCATTACCAATACAACGACCTTCCTTATCCCACACACACTGATTGGAAGAATAGCAATTACCTGATCTAGCTGTAAGGGGCCCTTCGAGAAAGGTGGGACTTTCAGGAAAAGAAACAGAATTGAAGTTTATTATTGAATGGCCTTCTCAGGTGAAACAAAATAGTTAATGTCTAATTAAATCTAGATTGTTTTCTTCATTCAAGGATGGGATAGCTATTTCTTCCTCTGCAGGTAGTCGATGGTTATAGCACACCATAAACACTTTGTCTTTTGGAAAACAAACAAACAAACAAACAAAAAAACTATTTTAGAATAGCCTCTTTAGCTTTTAAATACCTGCAAATATGATGTCAGATCACTGACTCAAGTATTTGTGCACTTACAAAAATGCTGAAAAGACAAATGTCTTTTCAGCTTTTTCATATACGTATATATATGACTTTTGTATCTAAAAGTACTGGATCTTCCTGAACAACCACAATAAACCATTTTCAAATCTTCTTAATCACAAATATTTGAGGGCTTATTTATTTATTTATTTATTTATTATTTAGAACAGAAGAAGTCAAAGGCTTTTAAAATCTATAATTTCTTGAGAAAAATGAAATGGATTTAATGTTCATTCTTCCACAGAACTATAGCTTTTCTTAATTATCCCTGCGTCATGATGTTTGGCTGATTCTAGTCATAAGGATAAAAAAATTACTATAAATGAATTAAACCGTTTATTATTATTATTATTATCACTTTTTTTTTCTTAGTTAACGATCCCAGAGAATAATTTGCTAATCAAATTGTTTAAATAAAGTCACTTCTTGCAGTAGGAAATCACTAACACTGAACAACAAAAATTAAGGAGCATCAAGTAATTGACTGAAAAACAATGATTAGTCATCTACCTCTAAAGTATGAAGAAGGAAACTGCAAACCCATCAGATAATTAAAATATTGTAAAGCTGTTCCCATGCATTACTCAATGGCAAAAATAAATCAGCACTATGCAATCACTCTAAATTGCCTTGGATATTTTTATTAGGTTAGGTAATACTACCTTTTACCATTTAGAAGTGGCCTTTAGCCTTGCGCAAAGATGCATATTTTGCACCAGTGGTCAAATAATCTAGCATGAGTAGATGATAACAAAGAAGTCAAGACAGTCTTTCCCCCATCTACTACAAATATTTTTCACACCTTGAAACATAAAGGGAACAGAAGATTGGGAGATAGAAGTAGATAGAATAAATGGTTCTCACCCTTTACTACATTATTGTCTCTTTCTGTTCTGTACTGCAATGTTTCTATAAAAGAGCTATCTAACAACTGTAATGAACATAAATACATAACTTTCATTTGGAAAAGAAACCAGAGAGTTGGATAGACAATCCCAAGATCAAGGATTCCAAATGAATACCAGCTCTATCCACTACTTTGAGCATTGTGAAGGATTGTTGACACAACCACCTTCTCATCTTGTTTCAGATGGAAATTTTGGTTTAGCTTTCATATTCAACACTATTTATGTCGAAGAACACTACTCATGGCAAAGTAAAAATATTTTGAGGTCTGTTAAACAGACTGGAGTAATTGTAATCTTTCATCTATATATCACACAGTCCACGGGATGAGAACACGTTTTGCTTTATACCTTTCTTTTATGTTATTTTAAATCTCCCCTTTATATAAACCCAGCACCTAAATATATAAACCCTTCTGCACCTAAAGTATTCTAAAATGATGTAGTAACTTATCCACAAAACAGAACTGCAGTATTAATTCTTTAACTCCTGTTGCACTGAGTGATATTATGATGTGGAATATTGATTAAAACCATAAAAGCATGACAGTACAGAACTTTAATATCAATTAGTGACTATCATGTTTGGTTTTATATTAACTATAATAGAGTCTTAAGTAGAGTCCATTATTTAGTTTTTAACAAAAGCCTGTAGTACAATAGTTCACATTCTAAAAGTTTCATGGAGAGAAAAAATCAGCGACCTAATATTGAGTAGTTTCAACAGATCATAAAAAATAATGTGTAATGTTATATGTAAAATGAATGATTTGTGAAATTATAGACTTCTAAATGAAGAAAATAGTTAAATTTGCTTTATCCATACTCGGAGTAATACCAATATCCATACGTACAACACATCTCTTTCCCTGGATTAATATGCAGAGATACATCAATTTAAATATTTTTACTAAATTCCCATCTTTAACAATACTTTGTGACAGTATATTAACTAATTCAATTGGAATTTAAATAAAGTGATTGGTTTTACTAATTCAGTGTGTTGAGCTTTCACTTAATTGAAAGTTCTATTGAATGTAATCAATATGAATCCTTCTTATTCGGGAATACTGACCAAAACCTACCAACCTTCTTGTGGAAACCTGTTACCTTTCCTGCATGTTGCAAGCATCCTGGATTGCTACATTAAACTTGTTTGCAAAGTTCTTCATCTCATATTTTTATAAGAAAAGCCAGTTATAGTCTGGTGGAGTGAAGCCTAAAATACACATATAATACAGCTATCCAAACAATATCAGTAAGTATATAAAATCGTGATTTCTTAACATCTAACCATTAAACACAATTTACACAATGAATGGGAAGGATTAAGATTCTTACCTCCATTACTGATTTCATAAATACTTCTGAGGGAATATGTCATGAAAATGGAAATAAAGCTGGTGAAAGGGCAAAATCTCTAAATCTTTGGAGCACAAGCCTTATGCGAAGCAGTTGAGGGAGCTGGGCTTGTTTAGTCTGGAGAAGAAGAGGCTCAGGGGAGACCTTATTGTTCTCTACAACTCCCTGAAAGGAGATTGTACTGAGGTGGGGGTTGGCATCGTCTCCTGCGTAACTAGTGATAGGACTAGAAGAAATTGCCTTAAGCTGTGTCAGGGGAGGTCAAGTTGGATATTAGGAAGAATTTCTTCACCGAAAAAGTGGTAGAATATTGGAACAGACTACTGAGGTAAGTGGTAGTATGGTGATGATGATCTCTGGAGGTGTGTAAGGAAAGGCTAGATGTAGTACTTAGGGACATGGTTTAGTGGCAGTATCCATGGTAGGTGGATAGTTGGACTAGATGATCTCAGTGGTCCTTTCCAGCCTTAATGATTCTATGACGCTATCATTCTATCTCAGTCTATCAGTGAAGATTGCTTATGGTTCTTTTCGTTATTATTATTATTATTTTGTTGTTTTTGTTTTGTTTTGCTTTGTTCACTTGTTGTTTTCTGGAGTGAAATTCCAGCACAATTTACAGCATTTTACAAATCTTTTCTGTTCCAGTGCCTGATTCCATCAAAGCTGGTTAATCATTTCTGTTGGCTATACTTCGTATAGTTTTGCCTCTTTTTTTACTTGTTTTCTTTTTTTTTTCTCTACTTCCTTGCCTAGAAAGGAGACAACATCTAATCTCAGTCCAAATTATGCATATGGACTCTGCTAATGTTTGAGACTGTTTTGTTCAATATTCTCTGCTGGTGAGAGCCAATGAAATCTCATCTGTTTTGTAGGCTAGAAGAGTTCTTATCTAGCTGTCCTACAACTATAATTATATTAATATTAATTATATCTTAATACTCATTGAGTTGTCTTATTTTACAATGGCTAGAAAGTACCATTCTGAAGAGAAATCATAAATCAAAACCTGTATCACTAAGAATGATGAGATATTTTATATAGATTTAGTAGGAAATTTTGAAATGGAAGTAATTCTTTTACAGATTGAGATATCATCTATTAGTGTTTTTAAACTACTTACCAGGTAAATTATACTTCATTATATAAAGCCACGTGACTTGCAGCTGGAAAATAAATTCAAGGGCAAAAATTAATGTTACCTGAATGTTATACATGTAGGGGAACTTGTAGATAGTCAGCTACTCATTCAGGTTGTGTGGAATTAGTATTTCTTTGTTTCAGTTCTCAACCAAATCCAGTATAATTTTAACACTGCTGAGTATATAGAAAACTGCTATTAGATTCACTGAAACCACAATTGTAATATTTTAGCCTCAACACCATTTTCTCTATTATTTTTCAAAGCATTGGTTTAAAATATATATATAGAAAAGTAGCATACTTGGATGTAGTTTGATTTCTCTTACCTGGACAACTTTTAAGTGCACCAGTGTTTCCTTCCTGACCTCCATATGATGCTCCAGAAGTACATGGTGTCTCCTCTACGATCCCTATGCAAGTGTGTCAGACACTCTAAAGTGCCTGGGTACACAAAACCTTTCACTTCATCTTGTTGAAGAAAGTAATTCAAGTCATTGGTGTCTGAACCAGAAACTGAACCCAGTTTTGTTGCAAACGTACATATAGTCAGTTGAAAAATTCTTAACACTGAGGACATGATCCTGAAGTCAAACATTTAAATTCCATATCAAGAGATCCTAAAGGTTCCTTGAAACTTTAAAACACCTAAAAATTCCTTTGACTCAAACACTTCTCTTCATAAAATGCTGTGGGAGACAATGCCTTTTAGGGACCTACCTACTGGGATACATCCAGTCTTGGTCCTTTCTTTGAGGAAAGATATTCAAAAATATGTGACTGGTGCTGTTTAATGACTGCAGTTACCATTTTCTGTACCCTTTCTATCTCCACTCTGTCTTTGTTGAGTTGTGGAGAGAATACACATAACCAATACTCAGTGTTTTCATTCACCAAGATTTTCTAGTGAAAATAATGTTATTTCAAGTGAAATAACTTTTGAATTTTTTCTTTATTTATAATTATACAAAAGAATTTACTTGCATGCTGAGCTGAGAGCTTCCAGAAAACTGTCAATATAGACTCCAAGGTTTCTTTCCTAGAGCATGTCTTCCTGTTCAGAGTTCAGAAATGGGATTTAGAATACTTTTAATTAGATACATCATCTATCATTTATTTTCATCGAAACTCAAGAATTTGATATCAGTTGAAAACTTGGAGATTTTTCTGTGCACTTCTACTCCAAGTCATTCATGAAAATGTTGAATGGAGGCAGTCAAACCCTTTGAAGCATCAAATATTCTACGTTCATTCTCTCTCTCTTATCCACATGCACTTCAAAACCTCTCCAAACACTAAAGCATTCTGCAGGATGGGGAAGAGGGTAGATTTCCTTTNATTTGATATCAGTTGAAAACTTGGAGATTTTTCTGCGCACTTCTACTCCAAGTCATTCATGAAAATGTTGAATGGAGGCAGTCAAACCCTTTGAAGCATCAAATATTCTATGTCCATTCTATCTCTCTTATCCACATGCACTTCAAAACCTCTCCAAACACTAAAGCATTCTGCAGGATGGGGAAGAGGGTAGATTTCCTTTTACAGATGTTANTACTGATTATTTTCTAACAGACTATATTTGTCCAAGTTTACAAGATTTCATTGATTTTATCTTCAGCTACTGACTCCACCAAATGGATACTCGAGAAGGAAACAAGACTCACCTGTCTGTGATTCTTAGGGTGCCCCTCCAGACTCCACTTCATACCTGTGAGTTACATCAGTGCCCTTTCAGTACTCTGCAACTGCTGCAGTTTGTGATGCCAAAATACAGATTTTGGCCTCTGCTTTTATAATTTCATCTTTGAGTTCCTTCAGAACTCTGGTGAATGTCAGGCAGTTCTGGTGATGCATTAACATTCATTTTTATTTGATATAAAACTTTCTCAAAATTTATTTAGAACTTAACTCTTACTTTTTACAAAACAAAAAGTATCAGTGCAGAAATCACCCAACACCTCATTCTGTCTGATTTGGATGTTTTTATTACCAGCTTCATACTCTTTTCAAAGTATGTACATCAAGCTTTTTAGTCTTCTTAATTTTTTGTTTACTTTTGACTTGCTACATACAGACACATTGTAGGATATGAAGAAACAGCCTCAGGTTGTGCTTACCTTTCACAGAAACCTCCATGTATAGTGCCATGTAAGCCATAGCCCTTGTGGACTGTGTCAACTTCAATCAGAATCATTTCTGCATATCCTTGATCTCTCTCAACTTTAAACTTTAATAAATTTAAGTATTCCCCTCACATCTTTTATTTTTCAGTCCCAACAGCCTTATTTCATTTTGATTAAGATGCAGCTTGTCCTTTCTGTGGAAGCTGTTTTGTTGTAATACATTCCTCGTTCCTAACATCGTAAATCCTACATCTCTCCAGCACTATCACATTCATGAATTGAGACATTTCTTTCCTGCTTGCCTCCTGGCCCTCAAATGCAGGACAGAAAATATTTTCACAGAATGCTATGGTGGAAATTTATACTCCTCTTTATCATTAATGCTAATATAGACCATGATCACTGGCTGTTTCTGAACATCTTGAGTTCACTGCATTTCCACTCAGCAGGCAAGTTACCATCCAGTCTTCTCAGACATCATAAACCTTTCTGTCTATATCTAAAGTAAAATCTCCCACTACTTGATATACAGTACTACAGTACTCTTCTGATGTGAGAACATCCTCTGTGTGATAAAAAGCACAGACCAGTGGGAATAATGGAAGAAAGAAAAAAAAAAATCTCAAGTTTATGTTTTTAATCATTGATGTTTTCATGCAAAATGGCAGATAATCCATCTTTATGAATAATGCATGTAGTGACCTTGCAAAGCACATTCTGAGTATATTAATCTAAACAAATCCTCTCAAGTTTAAAGAGGTCTAAGCCCCATATCTCTTTTTGAGTTTAAATTGCAGTTGCAAGGCTTTATACAAACGGTGAAGATTATGATGATGATTAGTGTTTTGTTTTCCTTTTTGCTTACGTAGTTGTCCACATCATGTGAAACAGAGGAAAGGAAGAATACAGGCAAGCAAAATCGTGGATCAAGATAAAAGTTGCTTAATACATGAAAAAGAAGTGGAAGAAGAGAGAAGGAAAACAAAACAAGTATCACAAAGCCAATCACTCATTGCCTCCTACAGGCAGACTAATATCCAACGAGTTCTTAATCAGAAGGTGGCCAATCACCCTAAATCCCCTGCTATCCATTCTACTGTTGGGACAGAATATCTCTTTCATTAGTTCAAGTCATCTGCCTGTTTTGGACCCATCCCAACCTCTTATGAACTCCAATGTATTCACTGGGGAGGCTCAAAGTGAAGAAAAGAGAAGGCCTTGGTGCTATGCAGATTTTCAGCTGTAAGTAAAACATCACTGAGTTATCAGCATGTATTTGGCTACAGATCTAAAACACAGTGCCGTGTAATTTGCTAGGAAGAAAATTAACTGTATCCCAGCTAGATCCTGTACATAAGGATAAGTAAGGATGTATGCACATACATATACTCAGAACTATATACGTGTAAAAACATGTAGATTTAGAGATTAGTGAAGAAGTATTCAGCTGCAGGAATCCATACAGATATGTTTGGTCTGGGGTTCAGAATTTTCTGTAAGCATTATATGAACAATATGTTATGTTTATTAGAATGTTCATTAGAACCGAAAGCTCACAATAATGTATTAGTACAAGAGTAGCCCAAAATCCTGAATTTTTCTTTCTTCTGTCCCCATGGTCATGAAAGGTGTATTCATCAAGTCTAGAATATATACTATGTTGTCAAGGGTGTAACTATACTAAATGGTTCAAGATGACTCTTGTACTAAAATATATTCACATTACATTTTTATATCAATATAAATTGTTCATATATTTCAAAATGAGAACCATTTGCAGGTAATTCTTTAGCAAAATGAAAGCTAAATTCACCAAGTATGTTCCTGTCTCTTTGAATAGTCCTCTGAGTTTTACTCAGATACAGCAATTGCTTCTTTGAACCAGATTTCATTCTCATTGTACCCCTCTCTTAAATGAAACTTACAATAATGTCTATGACCTGCTTTTTAAGGTGTTTAATATATAAGGAGCACTGGCTAAGTCTCATTGCTTTGTCTGGGCCATTTACAGATGCTAATGAGTTCTCCTCTAGCACAAATGTGATTAGAAATGCAGTAGGTAAAGGAGATTGATCTCTGCAATAGTTAATGAAACTGCACTGAAAAGTGTGTGTGGGGGGGAAATGTCGCAGATCACTCTGGGCAGCAGGTTTTGCTGCCCAGAGTGTTTCTCACCCTTGACAAACCACCTCATTTACTATGTGTATGACTGATGTAGTATCATGAGCCACCTTTATCTGAGCATAAAGGTTATGAAGATCAGGATGCAATGAGATTTTGGGTTGTTTCCACAGCTCTTCAACATGCTCTTATTGCTAACTATAGTGTGGCAATCAACCTTTTATGAATATTATCACTGCAATTATAGTTCCAGAATTCTTTGCTTGTAGTTTTACTGTCAAAGTGAGCTATATTTAGTCAAGCTTTGCTAATAACACAACTAAAAGCAGTATTAAGAATCAAATTGCAACACATGGGAAAATTAAAAAACAAAAACAAAACCAAACAAAATAGAAAAAAAATAAATAATCACATGTAGCAATAACATTATTCATCTCTAATAATGCAAATCTCCTGTACATGCTCCAGAAATAGAGGCAGAAAACAA
>PPHD01029440.1:0-10602 GCA_002909625.1 Bambusicola thoracicus
CAACTAATAGAAATATTTTTGCTCCCTTCTTGACTGTACCTGATGGTAGTCATTGGGCATTCATTCCTGTTCTCACACTCCTAGAATGGCTGATGTCCTGCAAAGAACACCTGAAGTTGTTTTATGCTCCACAGACAAGCAGGATACATTGATTGTTTCTCTCCAGAACAGGCACATGATAAACTGAGCAGAAGAAGATCTCTGAGTTCAGAAGACTTGGTAGTGGTTGTTTGTTTTTAATGTGCTACTTTATTCATCCAGTTCGTGAGTGACACAGCCTGTGAGCTTTTTTTGTTTATATGAACATGCTACAATTTTTAGTTGTGGTGAACACGTCTCTTCTGCCTGAAACCTTTATAAAAAGAAGACTTGCTCAAGAGATGCTTCTAAATAATATCTTCAGAACAAGCAGAAAGCTTCATTAAATACTGTACAAGTAACTGCTAAGATCCATGCATCATTTTCCCCTTCTTTGGCCTCTTTCTGCTTTATATCGTTGAGTTTTCCAAATGTAGTACAGGCTTCAGCAGAGCTGTTGAAGATCCCTGGAGGAAGAGTCCCAGGTGTAGCCTGGGTCTGCTGCCTGTCTCAGTGCAGATTCACTCATCTGCCTCAACTTGAACAAGGAGGAAGCGAGATGTTCAGCTCTAGAGCCCACTCAATTTCAAAGCGTTGCTGCTGAGGCTGGTGTGGGATGCTAACAAACTGATTTTGCCTTTTGTGATTCCAGATATGGACACGTGCCTGCCATAAACCCAAAGGCTACCTCTATTCACTCAGAACATAACACTCATATACCAAACAACACTGGAGTTAACCAATACTGCCACAGGTTTAACCTAGGCCAAGCTTGACCTGGATAGTTGAGTAAGCAGTTAACAATTATGTGAGCTGAGCTAGTTCCCCAGGGCAGCAATGAAAAAGAAGCCATTATATCACTGCTGCACTTACCTTATTATTATGAATGCACAGACAACCAAATCTTGAAGGATCTCATTCATTTTTGCATAAGGTCACGGGGAAACAATTGGCTGCTATTATTTACACCTGTCACCCTCAATGAAGAGAGTGAAGTGGAATGGATATAACTGAGAGAAAATTAGCCTGCAATGCATAAGCATAGTCTTGTGTTACCTGTACACAGACTTCCATGTGTGAATTGATACGTCAGCCAGGTAAATGACCTATCAGTTGAGACTGACAGAGAGAAGAACATGTGTGGTTTTGTTCTCTTCTCTGCTATCAGTTTACATCAAAAGAAAATTGACTGACCTGGAATCAAACCAGTTTTCAGGAATCAAATTGCAAATTATCATCATCCAGCTCATCTCCCCAATAACTCTCCAGGAAGATGTAGTAGCCTCAGAAAAGCTGTTTTCCATCTGGTCCTAAATTTTCAGAGAGAATCAGAACAAAAAAATACTCAAGCATAGTAAGAATGCATTGCATGATAACAATGAAACTGGCTATCACAGTGGAACTCAAATGTACTCTCTCTTCAGTACAGCACCAGCCTGACATTTCTAATAGATGTATGGGACAAGTAGCTCCTGGTCCAAAAAAGCATGACTATTTCTTTAGTGATGCATTACATCTGCCAGCCTTGGAAGATGTCTCAGATACCATGGGGCATCTTAAACAGCACTTGACATTTCTGATCAGGCAACTGAATTGAGTCACATGGTGAGACATCTTAGGTAGCATGCTAGAGAAACAGAAAAACATGATGCCTATTCAGGGTTGGTATTTATGGAAAAGATAAACAAAACTGCATTAGGAACCCCAGGGCACGTGGAGTGGGCCCACAGAGGGGACTGAGGTAAAGAATTGGTCTTTTGTTCGGCGCTGAAAGCATGGCTAGATTAGATGATTTAATGCCATAAACCCTTTGGCAAGGTACATTAATCCGATGTCTTGGCCAAATTGTGTTTGTACTTTAATGCCAGTTTGTGTTCAAAATTATTTGAACTAATTACTCATCCTTTCTAAAAATGCTGGGTGGTATTTCTGTGCTATTTCAAACAGATTTCTAATGTAATTCAAGGAATATGTTACTATCCTCTTGTGTCAATATTCTTACCATGCCCCCTTCCATAGTAACTTCTCCCTCCGCATGAAATGTGCTATAAGAACAAGGAATTAACGCAAGCAGGCTGAGGGCAACATTTTTTCTCCCTTTAGGATGAGCCACAACTACTCAGTTCTCGGCCCTATGCCACTAATTGTACTTAAACACAGGGATGGTACTTTATAGTTTGGATGTAGAGACCGATGCCTTTGAAGCAAAAATAATCTGCTTTGGTCCCCAGCTATGATTAGGAAGCTTCACACATCCCTGGTGCATAGCACAGTGGCAGGAAATAGCTCCTAAAGGGCCACAGATTTGCTGTTTAATTTTTTTAATTACTGCTTATTTAGGAAACATAAATACTTTTACAAATCATTACCATATAAGTATGAGGCACACACTATTTTTAATTAAAATAGAAGCTAGCACTTTTTTACTGAGAGAAACACAGTGAGAGACACAAAGCCACTCTGTCTGTAAGGTCTTTGCAAGGACAAATATCTCCATCACCTAGGATGCCTTCATTCCAGAGTTTCCTTTGTCCTGACAGGCAATGCTGTCTGCAGTTCAGAAAATCCTGAACTGTGGTAAATGTCTGAATCCAAAGCAAAGGTGAAGGATGAGGAACTACCTGGTTTGTCTTCAGCAGGAGAAAGCAAACAAGGTGTTCAGAGAACAAAAGCTGCCATGGCACTTAAGTGCCTCCTTAGAGAGTTGCTACCTCTGTGTGAGAGGAGTTGATATTAGTTGCTATTAAGATACAGCTGGGCTTTAGGCATTCAAGGTGTACACCTTGAAGAGATTATTAGCTAGAATTAAAGCACTGCATGAAAATATGGGTGTTTTTCTCAAGAACAACATATGACTGTAAGAGCCAAACGCATCGTGGGTCTGTTGTTTTGGTTTGTGGTGGGGTTTTTTGGAAGACATTTTTCTTTTTTTTTTTTCCTTTTGTTTTACTTTTTACCATTCTCATTCAGTTTAATTGATTGGAAAGGCATAATAAGAATGCTGGAGGTCCTAAAACCCTGAGGAAACCCAAGCTGTACACTAAGTTGGTGCCTACCAGCAGCTTTAATCTCAGTTAGCCCAATTAGTGATTGTTTATTTTTTCTTATTCACGGCCAAGGTAGAAAACAAAACTACTACCTCTGAGTAGTACTAAGGAGAAATCCAGCTTCATGGTTTGTCTTTAAAGAGTGGCCCCATCTTCAGTTGAATCATCTTCTTGTTACAGAATCAACAACAGTTCAGGCCAGGCTTACCAAAAACTCTTCATTTTCAGAGTCCTAATTGAAATGGAGTGAAACAGCATAAAGGAAGTTAAAAGCCTCCAAAGCCATTCCCCACTGTCTGTGGGGCCATGGTCTGGAAGGCTGCTGCTTGAAATTGGTGAGCTTCCTGGAAAAGTAGGGAGTTTCTCTCATCTTGGTTCTTCCATCAGCCCTCACTCTACATGAGAGAGCCCTGAAAGAGCTCAGCCATCCCCAGGTCCCTGCTGCACAGCACACGTCTGGGGAAGACAGCAGGTCCCTCAGAGATTTTGTACCCGCCCTCCAGTATAGGAAATTGTGGGGTAAAATTCAACATCTTCCCTGCCAGGACTACTCCATAGAAATATGCTTTACCTTTACATGGTCCTTGCTGTTACTAGTTCTGTCTTTGTACACCCTCTACTTCACAGGAGAGTAATCATCAGGGAGGACAGGGCAGGTACACCTTACCGTCCTGTAAGTAGAGGCTCATGTCAAGCTGCAGGCATGGTCCCATGGCAGGACATCATCTGAGGAGCATTCAGGCCATGGGTGGACCTCGGCAGATGTATCCTTCTTTCACCTCTGCATAAAGCCTGTCCCCGTGCTGCAAGAGCAAGGCTGGGAGCTAGTAAATGTAATCGCAACCCCCGACAGGACTGGATATTAGGAACAACTTCTTCTCAGAAAGGGCAGTGAGGTGGTGACTCAGGCTGCCCATGGAGGTGGTGCAGTCACTGCCCCTAGAGGTGTTCAAGAACTGTGTGGGTGTGGCACTGAGGGAAGTGGTCAGTGGGGGTGGTGGGGATGGGTTGGTGATTGGACTAGGAGATCTTAGTGGTCTTTTCCAACCAGAATGATTCTATGATAGCTGCCTCATGTGCTAGCTATAGTCCAGAGAACACAGAGAACAACAGACTTGCTTTCGTATCTCTCACCTAGGAAAACAGGGAGTGTTTTTACTGAGCTTGGCAAGGTCAACATTTCAGCTCTTCCACCAATTCAGAAAAGACACTTTGGTAGGAGATGAAATGCCATTCAAACTGCTTTGCTGCAGAGCCAGATTAGCTCCCAGTTCCTGACACACCTAACATGAAGAGATTGGGGGGACACATGAATCCTGCTGGGGCTCCCCAGCCATGCTAGACATTACTGGCGTGGGCAAAACACCCACCACTGCTGCTCCCCACTTTGTGTTTCTGTCTCCTGCCCAAAAAGTAAGAGCTGGTTCTGTGCTACCCAGCTGCTCCTTTCACTGCTCCTGCCACCTCAGCCCTCCTCCCCCAGCCCCACATTAATGCTCCTCCTAAAGCCGTTACCCTCTGCAAATTCTGTCATTTCCAATGAATCTTGTGCTGTAATTTAAAAGATAACTCACTCCTGTTTCCAGCATTTTAATGCATTTTATTTTTTTTTTCTACAAGAAATATACGTGTGTAATTAATAAACAATTTAGTATGTTGAGGAACCTAGGAACTTGGCAAATGTTCTGGGGATATGAAATCTCAGGAAAAGCAGCACATTATAAGAAATAGTAAGTAATTACTTATGTAAGCTTTTCTTTTTAAATTCTAAGAACATTAGCTACTAATTACCTACTAATTACCAGTACTTCAGCAGGTGTTTGCACTTAACTGTAGGCTAAAGCCCCTGTGAAAAACAAACCCCTCACACTCCCTCTCAAGATTAAAGCAGAATCCCACCGGACTCAGTAATACAGCATAGGTGTAGGAGCTGTTTACATGCCAGTCCTTTAACCACTTGCCTGCTTAAGGTGAAAACAGGCTCCAGCTTATTTCCCCTTGCTTTGCCTGCCAGAGTCAGGGTGATTTACTAGAACGAATAATGCAAGAGCAAAGGAGCAAAATCTAAGGGTTAAAACTAAACTATGATTAAGATTTCTTCATCATCTGCAGATTTATCTCACTTCTGCAGTGACCTGGCAAATGAGTGCTGTGTTGCTGATTGGGAACAGAGCTGGCTGAATGGGGTGAGAATAAAACCCTTTCTGTGGAAAGTTCCCTGAATTTAAAACAACAGATGCAGAGCCCTCAGCTGGTGTAACAGGGTTTAGTTCCACCGATGTCAATACCTGAGTCAATACGCTGCTAGAGGAACTAGCCTGCACTTCATGCCTCTTTTGGAAGATTAATTCATGCAGCCTCGCTTTTGCTCAAACAGGCATTTAAAAACAATGAAATTGAAGATTTTAAGCACAGGCCCAAGCTCATATCTTTGACTGCTTGACATTTGGTTAAAGCAATTACCTGAAAACGTGTTGCTGTTGATGGAAGAAAAGCGTCAGAGGTAGGAAATCCCATTAGAGAATGGAGAAGACAGCAGTACCGTACAGTGATCCGTCACAGTGCCTAGGCTGCTCTTTCTGTGGGGCAGCAGAGGGGCACCAGGCACACCTTCACTACTCCATTAGTCAACGAAATGGCTCGCGAATGAATAATTCCACCCCTGTAACTAACACTTTTGTTTGCTTTTTTGCCATTTGCCCTCTCTAAGATTTGCAAAAACTGTTGAAAACGTGCAGTAGCTAATTCCCTCTGCAACGGTTGCTTCTGTTTCACTCAAAAATAAGACCCTAAAGCAGGCAGTAGAAGCAGTTCAGTTCATCACCATTTTTTTCTGTGGATGCCAGTTGGACTACCGGTCCCCTCCAGATCCCTTTTCACTGAGGTGATAGAAGTAGTGAGTGTGCTGTGAAGTATTAGGTCACAGCAGTAGAAGAGCTCATACCTACAGCTGGGAACTAAGTTTTTTGAACAGCACATCTCTATTAAAACAATAGGAACTGCAGGAGACTGGAAACAATTGAAAACCTGACCCTTTCATTCTGGTACTTAAAGGGGAGCTTCTGGCTGGTAGCGTATTTTAAGACTTGAGTCCCACAACTGAGAAATTAAAAGCCTCTTTGACATATGACTGAACCAAATGAGACCAGGAGATTTCTGAGAAAATTATACTGCTCAACCTTGGTGCCTTCCATCCAAGGTTTTCAAAACCATATATAAAAATTAACAAAACAGCACGCCTGGGAGGTAAGTCACTGATGTTTCACCAGTCAACAAGCTGAGGCTTTGCACAGCAAGATATCCTGATGTCATTAAAAAAAGGATTAAAAAGTCATTTGGTCTTCGTGTAAAAATACTTTCTCCTCTCTTCTTTTTCTCTGCTGGAGGCTTATGCTTGGATTTTCAGAGGACCTGAACAGCGGGAAGAGCAGCAGTGCTCCGGTCAGCGGGCTGCTTCAAGCTATCAGTGAGACTGTTTCAGTCCTGAGGAAGCACTCGAGTGCCAGACAACTGGTCTATTTTTTACCATTGTCTCAGGTGATCAAATAACAGGTACTGCTTCTCTCTGAACAGGCTTAACCTCACCAAATACTGAGATGACACAACTGTGGCTGCCTCATCCCATGTATTTATAAGATGTCACTATTTATGTCCCTAAGCAAGGACCTTACGAAAACCCACTGTAAAAGAAGGGAAACTACGAACCTGGATTTTCCTAGGCAGAGTCATCTGACTAACTGCTGCTCCCAAAAGCTGAGCTGAAAGGTGAGTCCTCCTCCTCTGCTGCCACTGGATCTGGCAAAGTTTGGGACCTGAACGCACCTCACTGATCTGACTGGCTCAATGTCCAAGCTTGTCTTTGTTCTGGCCACGCTGCCACCCTGTCTCCCATGTTCCAAAACCCTGCTTTACCTCCTGACAAGTGGTGGGAGCACTGAGGGAGTGGGTGAAGTGGGAATGTGTATTGCCTTCTGTCAGGCCCCTTTTAGGTGTCCGGCACTTGGAATGCAGAGAGAAGTACCCATAATACCAGCAAGGAGTGAAGGAGCTTCTGAGATATGTTGACATTTATGGTTAAATTTGTTCAAGTTGCAGACATTTTGCTACTTTTTTATCTATTTTGTCCCATTCTCTTTGTCTTCCAGCCAGCATCCTCGGTGGGATTTCACCATCCCAACAGCGCCTTGATGATGTCAAGGCTGAACACCTTCTGCACACATTGTGGGTACTCTGGATGCCATGGCATGCTGGCATCATTTCAGGTGGTTCAGAAGCACATTGTGGAGAGGGTTTTTCTCATCTCTTTTCTTCAGTCTCAAAGAGGAGAAGAAAAAATGCAGAGCCAGGATTTTAGCCCTTCATTTTATAATGTAATTGAAATGCCAAGAGACTGAAAAAATTCAATGTTGATGAAGAAACGGATGTTAGTGCAATGAAGAATAGCTCTGTCTTTGTCAGTCTGCAGTCTTTTATGTGTCACAGGCTGTCACTTTCTATTGCATTTCAACTGACTAATTACCCCAGTTTATTAAAAGTGAATATGAATTCACATTTTTTACTTTGCCGTGTTCCGACTGTTAGAGTTATCAGGAGCTATTACTGAATGATAGATCCCACAGTTCTAGGCTTCCTCATGTGAGCAAGTACAGAGCAAATCTACCTCAATATCAATGAAAACCAGATATATTCATTTAAGGGGGAAATATACACTCTGTGCAGTGTATGCTCACATCCAAGCATTAATCACCCTGGTGTGTCCCACATGGCTCAGTGTATTATTAGAACCTCACTCACAGAGCAGAAGAGCGTCTGTAAGTGATGGTGTTGGAAGGGTTGGACTTGAATTAAATGTACTCATCGCTTCCTAATGGGGAGGTATTTTCTGACAGCTGTAATGAAAACTGCTGCTCATCAAAAGGTACTCTGTGTCCTAGCTCGCAAATCCAACCTCAGCTGCAAGTTGCACATTTAAATTTCAAAGTTTTTATCTCTAGCCACACTGGAGTGCACTTATAAGTGCAGTGGAAGGGTCAAATTAGATGAAATCAAAGCCCTGCTTCTGTTGAAGAGGCAATTTTAAGCTTTTGCAAATGGATCTATGTGTTGTTATAGGCTTAAAAAACCTCATCATCAAAAACAGGGATTTCTAGAACACAGTGACTATCACTTTGATCTGCACAACTCAGTTCCAGCAATAACTACAATGTTAAAATTTCCTTATTCTGTATAAAATAACATATCCGGATAAACAGGTGCACAGACTTCAATAGGTATTACAGAACTGGTATACACATTTATTAATGTTGATCTTTCATACCTTATCCTACACTTCTGAGCGTGCAGACAGATTTCTTGCAAAGATGTCCACCCTGGCTTCGAAGGAGGTGGGTGCTGGTATAAGCCTCCCGTGCACTGGCGATATTAATCAATACAAGTAATCAAAATAACTTAGGAAATTATGTCAATAACAAGAGCCGGGAAAGAATGGAGAATCAAGTCTTGGAGGGAAATGCCATTTTGTCCAAAAGTATAGGATGGAAAATCAACAGGAAAAGGAAGAGGGTGGTATTCTTCTAGTGTTTTCGTAGTGAGCACTCATTGTTTACAATAAAATGCAGCCATTGTATGTTTTCCTATGATTTAAGATATTTACCTTTTCACAAACTAAACAAAATGTTCTTTCATTAGAATGTACACATGAAAACAATGTCCTAAGACTGGCTGTGGCAGTGGTGTTACCATCTTGTACATCTACAGATATGCAACTAAGTGTATTTTTTTGTAACAGAACGCCTGCACACAGAGGCAGCAGGACACATACTCAAACTCTCTGGACTCCAAGCAGGACCTTTTGCTGAGCTAGCCATGGCACAGAAACCACAAAGCTTCCTTTTCCAGTTTTTTTTTTAAGCACTCTGTATGTGACGAATTTTGTCTTGGAAATTTAAAGGACTGACTGAAGCTTTGTGGGTTTGTGCTTTTACCCAGAGGGCACAGCTGCCCAGAGAAGCTGTGGTGCCCCATCCCTGGAGGCGCTCAAGGCCAGGTTGGATGGGGCTCTGGGCAGCTGAGCTGCTGGGTGGCAGCCCTGCCCATGGCGTGGGGTGGGACGGGGTGGGCTTTGGGGTCCCTTCCAGCCTAAGACATTCTGGTATTCTATGATTAAGGCCAGATAACCCTCTGAAGCATCCATTCTGTTCCCAAAAAGCAACAATCTATCTTTCCATCAAAGGGTAGGTTGCAAGCAATCTGCACTCATACTTGAAGAAAAGCTGTTTGAGGACATCTCCAAGTACAAAGAGGCTGGCTAGCTACAGCAGGGAGCAGCAACAGCAATGGAAACAGAAAGGGCTTCTCCACAGGCAGGGATGCAAAAGTTGGCTCCCTGCTGATGCAGGTGAGCCTGTGGAGAACAAGAGCAGGTATGTTATTCAGGGAGCAAACAACATTTAAATTCCCATAAAGGAAAAGACACACACCGCACCCCAGCTGAGATTTGTAACCAGCCCTCCCCAAAACCAAAAGAATAGCTGAGAAAGATTACAACCCTCTTGCAACGGGAAGAGAGGAGGTTGGCCCCTGTGCTCTGTATTCCAGAGGAAGAAATTCAACAGAAGCAGAGGTGCTGCCTGCCAATGCCTGAGATGCTGTTTGGGGGTGTTCAGGTTTTTTCACTGCAGTGACTTCATGCTGTTCATCCAACAAATTGCTAACCTAGTTAGAAGGACTTTAAAGTAGGATCAAGGGAGGGGTTGATTAGAGAAAAAAAAAAAAAGTGAGTATAAACCAGAGCAGCCTGATGGGAACCTAAAATTTTGGAGGATTTGGTATTCATAATAGAGTCACAAGAGATACATAGAGGATAGTGAATCAATCCACTGAAGACTTCAGAAATCTGTATATTAATGCAAGAAATATTTGGGATAAACAGGCGGAGCTGGAAGTCTTAATACAAGATCAAAATTATGACTTAATTGGCATAACAGAGTCTTGGTGGGATAATTTACATGACTGGAATAATAATATGCAAGGAAGAAGAGGCAGGGGGAAAACAAGAGAGGTGTTGCCTCAGCCTGGATGCCTTTGCTGGAAGCCTGGCTCTTTGAGAAGGCTAAAACTGCTGCAGATGTTATGATTGATAATTACAGAGGAAAAGAACACAAGTACTTACCTGGTAGGAGACCACCACAACTGGACACTAAGCCAATTCAATGAGTGAGGCTTTCAGTGGTAACAAGGGGACTTTGATGATGCTGGAAATGGAGAGACTCTGCAGTAGGAGACAGACTGAGCAGAGTGTGTATAGGGTGCACAGAAGGAAGGACCTGTGTTCAGCTACTAGGTACTGAGTATGAGAGGTTACCAGGAGCATCGGAGGATGATAAAGATAAGTTGAAACACAGAGCTAAACACCATTAGCCAGAGGCACCGTGGGTAAGAACCCATTCTGCATCTGCATTAGCAATAAGAAGTAAGC
>PPHD01029441.1:0-10602 GCA_002909625.1 Bambusicola thoracicus
GGCCGGCGGGCGCGGCAGTGGCCCGAAGGGGCGGGCGGGCCGCCCATCCGGCCCCCTCCCCTCGGTGGGACGGGCGGAGGGGCCGGGCCCGGCTCCCTCCGGGCGGCGGCGGGGGCTTGGGGGGGGCTCCGGGTCGGTCGCGGGGCGCGGCTGGGAGAGCCCCCGCCTATAGATAGAGCCGGCGTCACGCGTGCCGCGGGACAAATGGCCGTTTGAAACTCCTGGCACCGGCAGCGGCGGTGCTGTCGGGTGCCGGAGAGCCCCGCGAGTCCCGGCCGGCACCGAAGGTGCGTTTCGTGGGCGAGCAACGCCTAGGAGCGGTCCTGGGGTACAGGACGCAGCTAGCGGCTGAAATTCACGCATTCGGAGCCATACAAGCCCCCGCACGCTCGGCGAATTAGCCGGCGTTGGGCTGACGCTGCACATCGTGTGGGGGCGGGCTGTCAGAATACCCCACACAACAGCGCCGGTCGTGCTCCCGCAGTCGCTTCGTGCACCGGGAGGGACGCGGTGGAGAGGCGAGGCCCGGCCCTCTCCGCCAGCATTTCCACACCAAAGCGCGGGTTTCCCGGTGCTCCCAGCCCTGCGCTGGGGACGCTGCGCTGGCACTCACATCCCGATGCTTGCAGCATCCCCACAGATCAGTTCTTTGTTTTTGAAACCCGCACAATTCCATGTTGCAGTTGTAACCGTTATTCACAGACCCAGGCTGAGATCCCCACCAAAATGCGCATTCCCACAGTCTGGTTTCCAGCTGTGGCAAGACACGGTTTTTCTGTTTTCCTGTGGCAATGCCTTGAACTGGATCCACTCAATTGCACAAAACCAGCAGAAGAAGATTTCACAACTGAGGCCAAGATCGTAGCAGATCACTCATATATGTACACTTAAAACATTTCTACAGCTTCACCATGGACAAAAATCCACACCTGTTCTGCACGGGGGGTTCCTAGTTGGGGCTGCATGCCTCGGGCATTAGCACCAGCATCCTCTTCCTGGCATCAAGGTGTGCCAGGCTAAACACAGCCACCCCAACCCCAACTTTCCTTGAAAAAGTCAAACTGGTAACGTCCAGCCTGTGTGTCCTACATGTATTGGGAGATGGGAAAAATCGAGAGGTATTTCCTCCTCTTTTTTACTTTGTGGGTCAGAAATTTCTGCCCGGACATGGTGCCAGCCCCCCACAGCTACTTTGCTGTGCGCCTGGCCCAGAGCAAGGTGCAAAATTCCCCGAGAGGTCAGCCTGAATTCCTCCTTCCCTGCCTTCCCCTGAGCCACCTTTGTGTCGGCTTCTGCAGAGCCCATTTCAGAGGTGCCTTCAAATCCCTGGGCATTCCACAGGGAGCATAGCGTGTACAGCGCATAAGCTGGTCCTTACCCACATTTCTCCTCCTCGTCCCGCTTCAGGGCATCAGACACAGCTTGTGATCGTTCAGAGAGCTTTTTCTTCCCTAGTGGATAAAGAAAGAAAGTTTAGTGTGTGTGAGTGGCCCAGTGGTCAGTGTGTGCCGTGATGCCAGGGCAAATGGGCACTGATAACTCACAGCTCAGACTCAGGAAAGGCAACAATGCCATTCACTGACTCAGGAGTCCAAAAATAAGCAGCTCTTGTTTATTTTCAACAGCAACCAAGATGTGGAGAATGTTGAAAAAGACCACTGGTCCCGATCTGCTGATTTGTTCTGTAGTTGGTTTGGCTGTCAGGTTATCGGCACAAACAGAGTAACCTTTGAAAAACCAAGCTAAAGAGCTTAGGAGAGTCAGCACAGGTTGAATTTCTTTCCTGTGTCTGAGGATCAGAGTTCTTCAGCACCTTCGGAAAGCTGTGGATTTCTTTCTTAACAACTGTCTGCATTGACTGCTGTTGGCAGACAAAGCCTCCAGCAAGTGGTGGGTGAGACCTGCTTGCTGCCTGCCAGATGGGGAGGCTGCATCTCCATCCTGCATTCTAACAAATAGTGATTTCTCACTCTAATCTGGCAAGGCATCTCATTTCTAATATTGCTGGCAAAATATCTCATATTAATCTCCAATTAATAATCTAATGAATTTTACTTAATAATGTTGGAAATCAGTAATAAATACGTCACCTTTACAATACTCTATACAATACTCTTTTGTTTCCACCTTTAACTACCTCTGACTCATTAAAGGTGCCAATGTCTATGATTTCCAAATCGAACGCTGTTGTGAATCTGTCCTGACAGTCAAATAAAATCTGCGTCTCAAATGCCTACCAATAAAAAAGTCTGCAACTGTAAGTTCTTTGTTACAAAAGCTAACGCACACTGTGCAGCCACGGTAAAGCTGATGGAAACATTCCAGACTGAGTTTGTGCACCCTGCAACGCATCACTCAGGGAAGCAGAGTGGGGATTGAGAAGGGATTTCGGAAGAGGGACCAGAGCAGAATAAAGAGGTTCCAGTGAGGGGAGGGAGACCGGGGCAGAGCTGAGGTGCGGGAGGCACGGGGGGGATTGCTGCCTGAGCTGGCACAAGGGCAGCAGCATGCATGAAGGGTGGTGGGGTAAGCGCAGGGAAGAATGGCTTAGCAGAGCAACCCCTGGTGATGGGAAGAGAAAATAGTAATGTCCTGCCTGGAAAGAAATGATGGATTTTGCAGAAAATAAGGAAATTGCAGAAGGGTCCCCACTGCCTGCTGTGCACACAGCAAAAGCCTTCGTTTTGCTGCAGGCTTGGAGAGAGATGAGGAACGATACAAGCACAGGAGGAAGCTTTCATTCTGGCAGATCAGTCTCCTTCGAATAGCAACTTGAATACTGCTGGATTTGATTTCCCTTGGCAATTTTTTTTGTAGCACTGTGTGCTGTCAAAATGAGCCCTATGGAAGGCATCGCCTTTCTTCTCTTAAAAAGTGAAACAAATTGTTCTGGCTGGAGTTTCAATATGTCTTAAAGAGAAAAAAATCAAAAATAGCATCCTGATCTGCTCTCAGAAATAGTGACTGGAGAGGGGGGAGTAAGGGCCACTGTAAGAAGGAACAGCACTTGTGGGTTAGCAATAGCAGCAAAGCCCGACACACGTTATAAATCTCTGAGTGCAACCAGATACAAGAAGAGAAAATACAATCCCCACAGATGTACTTTGGTATGGAAACTGTGGGAAAAAAAAGCAAGATTTTTGGAGCTTTCACTAAAACAATGCCTTTTTGGGTTTAGCGAGGGCCTGGCTGATACAGCACCGAGCCCTAAGTGAAAATCAGCATGTGAGGGGTCAGCCTCTTCTCTTACACACTGTCGATGCATGCCAAGCGGTCTTTTCCTTTCCATCCTGAGTCTGTTGGAGAGATTCAGGGGCTCTTCTGAAGTCTCAAGCTGCACATTTGAACCACGTGTGGGTTCTCTGCTGGCAGCCCCTTGTCTTTTGGTGCAAGCCAGACCCTCTGCTGGGGCTGGAAACCCCAGGGCTGGGTGGGTTTCAAGCCCCTAAGCATGCAGGGCTGAAGGTCGCATGAGCAGGAGGCTGCATTTCCTTCCAGGATTGTGTCTGGGTGCACTGTAATGTGCTCCTGTGTAACTGAGCCCTGCTAGAGTCGGGGGCTGAAGCACTTGTTAGACAACTAACACTCCCTCAGAAAAAAAACCACCCAACCCTAGCTATAGGCAGCTCCCGCTGGATACCTTACAAGGTCTGCAGAAGATGCACATATTTTTAAAACAGATCCACCCTTCTGTTCCAGACCCTAAAATCTCATGCCAAACCAAACAAGCACAAAAGTAATCCCAGAACGAGCTTGAATTTCTTAGGTATTTTGCAGCCGTGCTGCAGATACAGGCTAAATGTGAGTTTGTGTATTTATATGGGGTGTCCACTACCCAGATGAGCTAAGTTAAATCTGTGCTGAATTTTGCATGCAGCGTGTTAAACCGTGTCTGCAGTGTCATGGATGCAAGAGAATGTTCTGGTGGCCGTTGCACCTGGACAGCAATAGCACACCCAAACTGCAGGAAGGCATGAGTAAGAGTATTTATAAACAGCTGATTGCCCTCATGAACATCCCAACAGGCATCCATCCAGCCCGTCCTGACAAATGTCTGCTGCAGAGGCTTCGCAGCTTCCCCAGGCTATCTCCTCAGGAGCTCGGCTGACCCTGCCCCCAGCACTGTACTCAGACCTGTGCTATAAACCTATCCTTTCTGCTATGGATGGAAGAAGAAGATGATTTCCACTCTCCATGCTGCAGCCTCTTGTGTATTTAAAGGTGATCAGTGTATCTTTCCAATTTTTCTTTAGGCCCAACAGCCCTAATTCACTGATACTTTATCCATAGGACATACCTACTAGATCTCCCTCCTTTCATTGCTCTTAGGACTTTCTTCAGCAAACCTGTAAATGTGGCACAATGGCTGCAACGTGCAAGGTGGAAACTCACCCATGCTGAGAAGAAGGGAGGGATGGCTTTGTGACCTGCTCACGCATCCCTGAGTATCACCTGCATCTCATACACGACCACATCCTTCAGCTCATGCCCTGCTGCAAGCACGTTTTCCCTTCATCATCTGAATTCTAAATGAAAATTTTGAACAAATGTGACTATTCTGCCCCGCTAAGTTCCTTATTAATAAAAATGATGCAGTATTTGCAACTACTCTTCAAGCATGAGCCAAGCAGTCATTTATCACCTTGCAACTTCGTTGGTACACTGCTCCCCTGCTTGCTGAAAGAAGGGCATAATGCTGTACCAAAGCCTAATGCCACTTCACTACTCTCTGCAACACCTTGTCCTGTTTTGAAAGGAAATCATACAGACCCCTCAAGAACAAACCGGTATCTTGTAGGGGACTGCACATTTATGCCAGAACTGAAGTCCCACTGACTAACCTAAGCTTTACTGCTCCTTCTCCCAGGTCTGCTGAGGATCCCACCCACTAGCCTGCCCCGCTAGTTCAGTTTGCCCATCGCGCGCCTCTTGAGATGAACTTTCAGCAGTGACCCTATTCTTTGTACAGTATTATCGGGTAACTCGAGACCGGCAGATGTATCTGATTATTGGAACTGTGGGAGCGATTGCCACAAAACCTGAAACCGTGACCTTTCCCTGAGTGTTATCAGCCAAGCTGGGGGTTGCAACAGAGCTGATTTATGACCATTCATTATAATTACATGAAAATGATTATTTATAGAGGTAGACTTGGGCTAAGAGGTTCAGGATCAAAACCAGTCTCCTTCCTAGGTCTGCAGGTGGTAAACCAAGGATTCTATCTGAACTTGACGCTATATGAATATAACAGGATGAAGTGTATGTTTTTATAAATGTCTATTTTAGCTGGGCAGTGGCCATTAGATGAAAATGTAGAATTGTTAAGGTTGAAAAAGACCACTAAAATTATCTAGTTCAACCATCAACTCATCACCACTGTGCTCACTGAACCATGTCCCTCAGTGCCACATCTGTCCTCTGCTTGAAAACCCCCAGGAATGGTGGGGGACTCCACCACTTCCCAAGGCAGTCTGTTCCAACACACCACCACTCTTTCTGAGAAAAAGTTTTTCCTAATACCCAATCTGAGCCTCTCCTGATGCAACCTTAGGCCGTTACTTCTTGTCCTATCAGTAGTTACCTGGAAGAAAAATCCTACCCGACCTTGCTACATAAGACAGAATTGCTGTTTTCCCTTTACTTCAGAACTAGAAACATAAGCAGCCAGGCTACATTGGATAATTGAGTAATATCAGCCCTTTATGCAATCAACTGCCTCCCAGAGGACAACAATATTTTTCCATACAACAGCTCCTACAGCCAAACGCGTACCTAAGCCAAACATTGAGGATCCTGTATCCTGAGACTGCAACACGAAATTGCCATGCTGTGGAGAACAGCCAGCACTGGACTGGACTTAATCTGCTCGCAGGGTTCAACCGGCGTGTTCGGAGGGGCAGGCGAAAAGCAATCCGCGTTGATCGTGTCCACCTCCTGCCAGGGGGCCTATGTTTGGACATGGAGCCATGGGCCGTGCAGCATGCAGCCCGGGGGTGTTTCTCCCTGGGCTTACAGTAAAAGCCAGCTCAAGTGCCTGCCACCACATGGTGATGAAAAGGAGGATCAAACAGCTCCCAGAGCGAAACCTCTTCCATGCTGGAGTTTCTATATATAGGGGAGTTCAATAAACACCATTACGAACTGTGTGCAATCTGCCTGTCCAGAATTAAGGTCACATGCATACCTACATCTCTGTAGGTCTGTGCTTCTCCACCAGCTCGCTTTGCTTAGAGACTGAACGATTATATGTGAGATGCCGGCTGCATAATTAGTAGTTACGAATCACAGTGGCTGCTGACTGCTACCCCACCTCAGGCAGCAGGCTGCAGAGGAAAGCAAGAGTGAGATTCTTAAACCCAGGTGTAAAATCCATTGTAAAGGTCAGGCTTATAAGGAGGTGATCCCAAAATGCTAATGACATGACAGTTTTATGAGGCTGGAAAATGATAGCTTGGCTGAAGCTGAGTAATATTAGAACGAGGGATTTATTTAAATTGGACTACTTTTTTTTAATTATTATTTTGAATTTTGCCTTTGGTCCTGCCAAATCTTATTGAGATAAGAGATCCTTACTTATGTATTTCTCCATGTAGTTGAACAACTGAGGTGAGAAAAGGTTATTTAGGTAAGTAGGGCATAATGCCGTGATCTTACACGCAAGGACTTTTACATGTTTCTCTGCAGCATATATAATTGAAAGGTTATATCATTTTAATACCTGTACTTTGCAAAATACATGTAATATACAACATAGGCTCTTAACAGCTAGTCTCAGAAATACGAAGGCTGCTCTAAAATGAATACCTCCTTATTTTATTATGTTGGCCTTCGACATCAGAGGCAGATGTTGGTGGTATGGCAGTAGAGGCTGAACCTTCCCAGCAGCATTCCATTATGTTTTATTGCTGTGTGACAGATGGCAGGAGAGGGACGGTCTGACAAAATGGCGTCCGACCTGAAAGCATGTTTGAAGCAAAGGTGTGTCACTGAATTCCTCCATGCAGGAGAAATTGCATACATTGACATTCATCAACACTTGCTCAACCTATATGAAGACCAAAGAGTGGATGTGAGCACAGTGAGTGGTGTGTTTCAGCAATTTGGCAACAGCAATATGAAGGACAAGCCGCATTCAGGATGGCCATGCATAGCTGTCACACCACAAAATGAAGAGCGCCTCAATCAGCTCATCCATGTGAATTGGCTACTGCTGGTGACTATGATGAAAAACAGTGCTTTGTAGCTGAGAATGCGCTGTATCAAACAGTGTTATTGTGCTCTTTGTATCTGTTTCCATGGATGTAAATAGGATAGGATTTCTTTTCTGCATTTCTTTACTGTGGCACAGGAAAAAACCTGACCAAAAGAGTTTATAGCCTAGTGTGTGCTTTTAACATGAACACCTACAATAGTAGCCTGTACCACCTTAGCAGGGCACACTACGGATAGGCACTTGTGTGTCTAACCAGAGCCTAAGTGCTTTTCCATTTGCAAGGTAGAGAGCTCTCTCACTATAGTGCTGTTTCCTCAAGAAGCAGTATTAACACAAGGTCTGAGTTGGTTTTTTGTTTTGTTTTTGTTTTTTCCTACTTTGTCTTAACTTTTGTGTAATGAGTGAATGCAGTTTCAGAAGGCTGTGAGCCCCAGGACGCATCCTTCATCAACCTGGCAGTTCTTCTCATGATGAAAAATAATGCAATTTTCTTTAAACTGCAATTTTAAGCTTCAGCCTCAAAGCATGCAAGATCTATTATTGCTCTGCCTATAGCTATGCTGGATTTTTGTTTGTATAAGTCTGTCTTTCCCACAATTCCTTCAATCAGCAGTGAAAATCCTCCTTTCTCTTCTAATCAGTCTGAAAATCTCCACATCTACTCTTTTCCTCTGTCGCAGCATGAGGATAACACAAGTGGTGTCTCAGCACTCGGAGGGCTCCCAGCAGGCAGGCCTGACGCTGCGAGGTGTCGAGCGCTCCCTGGGAAGCGATGAGCTCTCCGAAATCCCTGTGAATCAGGTCACTGGGCCAGACAGAGCTGCACACAGCTCCACCTGTGCCACGCTAGGGATCCTTCCTCCTGCAGCATGAGCTAGCCCCATCTTCCTCAGTTCCTACACAGCTCTATGTGCCCAGAGTGAGTTTGGGGCAAATACTGGCTGCTCTGAAGACTGCTGTGAAAAAAATGCTGACACATTTACCCACGAAAGCCAAAAATACCCTATGGGGGCCATGCTTCGCTGGCACCATGGTGGTCAAGGGCTCTGGTGGGGATGCAGGCAGAGGTGGCATTCTTCAATGAGGATGGGTGTGCCCTCACCTCTTATCTTCAGTGTTCTGGTGCAGGCAGGAGTTCCTAAGTCACTACTGCTGATGCAAGCGGTATTCATACCACAACAAGATGAAGTGGAGAATCATTGCTGGAGGTGTTCAAGCCCAGGCCCTGATCTAGAGGGTGGCAAGCCTGCCCAGGGCAGCGGAGTTAGAAATGGATGGTCCTTGAGATCCTTTCTAACCCAAGCCATTCTATGATTCTATGTTCATGCTGTATAATATGTCTGCTATTCTGAGATGAAAAATGGATTCTTACCAGAACTCCAGCAGAGCCCTGCTCAGACTGCATGTACCTGAGCATCCTATTCATGCCCTGCAGCGATACCCTGAGCCCCGTGTGTCTGTCTGCTGCTCTGGGCTTCTGGTTGAGGAGGCAGAAAGAGAAAAACGTCATGCTGGGTCAGTTGGAAGACATCAAAAATAGTTTCCTCAATGTAGAACGTAACAGTACTGGAGCTCCACTGTTATGACAGGCAAAATGATCTGATGAAATGTTCTGCACTTTGTTGGCATGCAGATCTTGGCACATTTGAGCTGCATTTACACTGGAAGAAAGGAAATTGAGTTGGGCCTGAAGACACAGAGATGTTACTGTCAGGATGAGAGAGATCAAGGTAGGGAAACAGTTTAGTTCTTACTTCAGACAAGTCACCTTGGTGCATGCAGCTTCTTCAGGTGGCCAGAAAATAACCAGCTTGCTTCCCATGTCAAAGGAAAAGCAACATTTCCAGAGAGACTGAGCCTTTCTAGGGTCTCACAGAGATATGTGAGGTACTGAAACCTGTAACTGAGTTTCACTGTTGAGTATGGGTTACTCCGTTTGAAACAGGATCAGCTGTCTCAGCAAGTCCACATTGCTAAAGAGAAAGCAAATGAAAAAAAAAATTCCATGCTTTAGGCAGTTTTGGTGAATGAAAATGAAAATGTTTGAATTGGTCGGTATTGAAAAAAGAACAGTCATATATAAGCTCAGTAACTGACACACTGGGCAATGCCGCAGCATTACGTTTAGCTTGAATGAACTCTTGAGCTCTGACTCAAATGCATGCAAGTACTGCGTGTTCATCTCCATGCAGGAAAAAGAGCAGTCCATGGAGGTCTTATTTCAGTATATCAGAGGTCTAAGTCTGCTGACTTTCCTTTGCAGTAAGTCATATAGTGTGAATACAAAGCAAGTGTAAAGCACAGAGTAATCAATTTCTATCACTGGCCAATAAAAGGAAGTGTGCGTTCATCTTTTTAGACAAATTGCTACTGCCAGTTGAAGTCTCTGTACATCCTTCAGGGATACACTGGGATGGGCAGGCACTTCATTATTGAGGTCAAAAGCTGGCAGTGCCTGATTAAAGCTGTGTTAGTATGTATCCCGTTTGTGCTACGCAGTTGCTCTTAGTGAGCAGAGAGAGGAAGAAGCAACTGCTGGGACAGGATGGCAACCTGAGAGAGAAGCTGTGCAGTAACAGAGGGAGTCCAGCCCATGGCACAACACAGTGCTGAGTCGAAAGATCAATATCAACCTACAGTGTACATTGCCAGGTTCTTATTAACACGATTTCACCCATCCCTTACCAAGAATGATATTACTAGTAGTGTATGTTTAGGGGAAACCCATGGTTTATTAGATTCTAAGCCAGAGATTAATGTTCTCCCTCTTTACCTAGAAGAGATGGTCATCCAAGGTTACAGGGGAAGAAGCTGCGAGATCAGCATGCAAAAACTGTGGTGGCAGCTGCCTTAGTCTGTTAGGCAGGCTTTTCTACTCCCGAGCAGGTGGCTTTGAAGTTGGCACAAAAGCCAAGTGGACGAGACATGGATACACATACAAAGCTCTCTCACCCCCGCGTGCACCGATACCCTCTGAAGACAAGTCACTCTGCGCTGTCACAGGGAGGCCTCGGTGTGAGGGTGTGTAGGAAGGTCACTACATTCCTCTGTTTAACAAGTGAGTTTTGCTCCCAGAATGCTCGGGCAACTCAAAATTCAATACTGTCATGGTGAGCTGCAGCAAGAGAGATGAAGGCACAGCAATCTCAAAGCAACCACGTCTTAGCACATTCTGTGGGTTTTGTTTTCAGGTGAATTTAAATACAAGTAGTGAAGAAGTGCCTAGTAAGAACACCTTAAAAGGAAACAGGATATTTTTAAGAGTGTTACGGCTAGAGCAAGCAGTATTAGATGGAAAAATTATGTTACAAAGTAAGAAGCAAAATACAGATCTTACCCATATCCTGGGCCTGCGGATAGGTTCCCAAAAGGGAGGATCTCCAGAGAGA
>PPHD01029442.1:0-10602 GCA_002909625.1 Bambusicola thoracicus
GGACACGAACTCACTGCTGTGATGTTTGGGTTTTTCATTCTAATAAAGAAGATAGGTCAAAGCCCCTTATCTTGAGTCATTTTGGTGCAGCGTACCGCAGTCCTTGTACAGCAGCCTATCAGCCAAGGTCTGCTAATTACACACCTGACATCACAATCAGATTTCTTTTTACCCTCCCTGCTTCAACACCTCACAGAATCAAATGGATAAAAGAAGAGTAACAGGACAAAGTAATGGCACCCCAGCTTATCTTCACCGCAGGCAGGGCGCAGGACAACAGCAGGACCATGCCTGTCAGAGCAGGCCATTAAAGCAGATCGTCCATGCCACTCAGCATCTTCCATCAGCAAATACTGTTCACTTCATTTAGATTTGATAAGAATATTTCTGGGCATTCACTATCTTTATTTATTTCTCGTCTCTCCCTACCAGCAAATGCCAGCTTATTTATACCGAGACCCTGATGAAATCTGCACAACACCTGCCATGCTGGAGTCTTCCCCAACTTCGGCTGAGCAAGAGCCCGATGTGACTTGATATTATCCAAATCTCACTTTCTACACTGCTGCTAAAAACTGCCGTGCTGCCTAGAAAATTGCCTAGCCAAGTACAAAGACGGCTCACAGAGCTGTGGCTCCTCAAAGAACCACACTTTTTAACAGTTTTGCATCCATGTGGCTCTTACAGCAGCCACCCCAATCTGATGGCAGCAGAAGATGGCATGCCCTGTCACAGAGGCTTCCTTTTGGCGAGGGCTGAGTTTGACAGCCCATCCTACCACAGGGATACCAGGCCTGCTGCATGCAGAGCTGCTGCTGCACCACACCATTTACTTACAGGGTCTGTAGCATACTGTATCTGTACATTACATGTATTTCAGCAAACCTTCAAATATTCATCAATCTTACAGGCAAGTTCTGTCCCTTACACTGTTTTAATAACGTGACTCTATTGCCTTTTTCAGCACAGAATGAAATAAAGGAAGCAGAGAAGTGAACTTAATAAAATTCCTTCCAGCATCGGAGAGAAAATCACAAATGAAGACAAACCAGGGAGGAGAAAACAGAATCGTAGAACCGTTTGAGTTGGGACAGACCTTAAAGGCCATCTAGTCCCACTCCCCTGCAATGAACAGGGACTCCTACAGCTCGCTCAGGCTGCTCAGAGCCTCGTCCAGCCTGACGTTGAATGTCTCCAGACTGGACCAGGAGCACAGAGGGTTAAAATAAACGCCTACCACAGCATCATAGAACTTCACAGTCGCACTGCACCAGCAGCCCTGCGCTGCTCATCCTGGCTCCTCGAGAAAACACCCACTTAGCAATATTTAAATTATTTGCAATAACTTTGGATTTCTTTTTCTAACACTCATGAGCTCCCTCCTGGCCTGCAGCGTGCTGCTTCCTCACAGCCTGAGCGCTGCAGGAAATGTGTGCCATTCTGTACTGACACAGCAGAAGCATTTCCAAGAAGGTTCCGACATCCTGCTCAGGTGCCTTCAGAAGCATGGGATAAGAAGTTCAAAACGAAGAGTGGCACAACAATGGCTGATAACTACAGCCACTTCTTCTTCAAGACTCCTGCGACTTCAGATTTTAATCATCAGCAGCAAAGATTATAGCCAATTATAATCTTAAACTGACGAAATATTAAGGTGCACTCCTCTAATACTTCTGGTGTTTTATTTCTTTTCTGAAGGGGAGAAAATGCTAAGATCTTGGGTGACTTGTAGCCGCAGTTATCAGTGTGGCCAAGAGAAACATCGATTCTCATTTCCACCAGGAAGCCCTGTGACAGGCCAGCCTGCTCTAAGGGGCACGTCGATCCAAACAAGATTAACTGAGGATGTATGGACCAGATTACTTTGTTCTCCTGCACTATTCCTGTGTATTTAATAAAGCTTTTCCAGAAGAAAGGCACCCTAGGACCAATGTATTTTCATTAAAAATTCATGAGCCCTATTAATCTATCAAATAAGTATTTTTATTGGATCTCGCATAGCTCCCTCCAGGCAAGGACATTTTAGAGCTAATTAAATAGAAACCACTGCAATCACCGCAGTCAGTGCTCAGCAGAGGATGCTGCTTCCATGTTCTCCTACTGAGCCTCTCCCATTAACTTGCCATCAAATGTTCTCAAACTACATGTAAATACACAAACTGATATGAATTAACAAATCAGCAGTAACTGCTTGGTTTTTATACATCTGCCTATAAAAACTATTCATTTCATTGACCAGAAACAGTTTTCCAATATTTAAATCACATTTCCTCAGGAAAACAGGCCATTAAAAACATACATATAAAAACGTTATTCCAGGGCTTGCAATTCACGTGCAGTTTCTGCTCTACGTGCAACTTTATCTGGAATTCTGAGCAGAACTCCAACGTCATTTCAAGAGGCACAGAAGGCAGTGCTGAGAAACACTTCCCTGGGAAGATGAAAGAATGGGTGAGCTTCGGGTTTTTAATATGCACATACTGGAATCGAAGTTCATTTCTGTGCTTCAGTTGCAGAATCTCCTATTATGTGTCAGTGCAGCAGCCTTATTTCATGTCCAATGCTTGCAAGGTATGACATACACATTATTTTCGTAGATTCATTTCTTAAAAGTAGCCACAAACAGCATGAAAAGGCAATTCATTAACTACAATATTTTGGGACAGAAGACTTATCTACCTGGTCCATCCTATGAAGTGATACATATACCAATGATAACACTATATACTGTGCTGGTGATGTCTACATCACTGGCAGTGAGCATACCAAAGCAACGAAGGAACTAAGTATTAAAATCCAAGTAAGCTGCTGGGCACCTGCAGTGGAATCTCACTGGCACGACTAGGGTAGGCAGTATCTAGCAAACAAGACACTAAAAAGCAAAACAGGATGAAATTACACAGCAAATCTCTCAAGCAGACAGATAGTGATGTATCTGGCAGGGAGATGAGGTAAATGCACAGAAGGGCAGAGGATGAGCTCATGTGTGCAGTGTCAGCAGGATAGAGAGCACCCACTGCGTCAATGGGGACGTGGGCAGTTGGCAAGGCTGGGCTCTGAGCTCCAGGCTCACTGGCTCTGCTGCAGGATGCCATACAACAAAGAATTCAACCGATCTGCCTTTCCCAAAATCTGTAAAGAGAAACTGTTTCTGAGATGATGTGGAAAGCATTGAGTAGGTTATACCAGTGTACCAAATCACTAGGAGTCCAGCTTGCATTACGAGGATGAGCAGACAACAACATAAGACCTGCATGGGAAATTTCTGCATTTATAGTGACTGTTTTCACCTGGAACTTCCAAGTTTGCAGAACCCTTCTTTTCTGAAAATGATCCTATGAAAGAATAGCACTTTCTCATGATGCAGAGATTTCTGAGACATTTTTGTAAGATGAGACATAGAGCCGATGCCACCTCTAAGGAGATTTTCAGTTTTGCTTTAAATGAGATCACTTAATTTACAAATAGCAGAGCATTTTGCTGTGGGTCCAGGGGCTTTACAAGCAAAGTTATCCAAGGATAAACTTTGCCTGCGTGAGATTGGTCCTCACCCAGTCAGTTGGGATCTTATGGCAGTCCTGCTTCCAGAAACTCTTAGCGCCCACAGGAGAAGTCACAACTCCTTTGCACTCATTATAGGTGGGACAAAAGTGCTAAACAGCTTACCAAGCAGCACCGGGCTAATTAACATCATATCAGCTCTAATTGGAAGTGATTCAGCAGTCTCAGCCTTGTAGTAAAAGTCTTTTCAGGACTCACTGATGTGAAAGGCTAATACTGACATCAAGAAGTGTGCAGTTATCAAGCTCTCAGATCCCAAAAGGAAGCTGTACAGTAATTGTTCACAGGAGAGAGGTCTGCAGCACCAGCAGGAGATAAGCCAGGCACTGTGCTGCACTATCCTCCATGTTATGTTATTCAGACGTGCTGCTAGCAGGCACACAGCACTACACGGACCATCTAGAGATCTTCCTTATTAGGGGGTTTCCATAAGAGATCAAGCTCTGAGCCTCAGCTCTCAGTGCATGGAGGCTCGCTGTTCCTTCCAAGGCATGTCACACAATCTAAGACCCTCGCATGTCAACTCACCTGTCCAGGCCTCACAGAGAAACACCCATCAAAATCCCAATGGTTTAAGTGATAATTAATGCTTGTATCCTTCAACTCATGCAAACTCTGACCTACTTCCCTGTGAGTAGAGAGAACCTGATTCATTTGACAAACTAATTACAGTTACACAGCAATGAGTGCCTTCACCCGGAGTGTGGACACCAAAGATGGAGACAAAACAGGGAAAGAATGAGACTCTTTTATAACCAAATGAACTTCAGCAGCCTCTTACTGCACATCTCTTACTGATTACTGATGTACAGTTAAATAGAAAGGAGAAGGAAAACTAACAGTCTAAAATACCTACTATTACCAATGTACTGTGTATAAATCATCCTTTCCTTGCTAGAAGATGATTTTTTTTAGAGAATTTGTTCCAAGGACTGAGACCTCCATATAAAACCATACAAAATCCAGCTTACTGTGCTGTGGCATAAATACAGTAATGTCTATCTTCCTAAATTAGTGGTTTAAACAGATGTGCAAATTCTCCAGTTGTTTTCCAGGGGTGAAAATTAGCAGTGCTCAGGAAAATTGCTCAGCAGGATATAAAACAACAACATAAACCTAAAACAGATTCTAAACCTAAAAGTCAGCGTGCTGAGGCATGTATTTGAATACAAAGGTATCCCACACCACTTTTATCCCACAAAAGGAATGCTTAATACATAAATATTGCTCCAGAAGAGAAGGTCCAGAAGCACTAAAGGGATCCTGAGCTATTTGTAACGTGCTCCCTTGGTTTTAGCAATTACTTTTACAAAAGGCTAGCTTAGACAGAAAGAGTATAGCACTATAAAAATGAGCTCCAAGGACACATTTCATATTTAAGTATAGTCTATTACCAAGATACAACATTTTCATGCATCATTTTCTATTGAAGGAAGCTGCGTAGTCTGGGAAATGGTAGGATCTAGCTCTTTTTGGCATACAAGTCCTCCTCTGTGCTGTGATAGAAGAGCAATATGAGTCACAGATACTTCTCTTATACCTTCTTTTTCCTAACAAGTGTAAAAATTCCATGATTTTATTACTTGTGTTACAGACAACAACAGATGGACACAACCTTTGCTTCTCTCATGTTCATATGCCCTGTGACAGTCAGGCTCCCATGAGGTCTCAGTGTCCTTGCAGCCACAATAAGCAAGGAGTGACACACGGGCACAGCCTTGACTTCTTTCCCCAGCTCCATCATTCCACAGAGGCCTTAGGTGTCTACATCAACTGCCTTCTTCCCTGTTGTAATAGCTGTTGTAGGCTGTATTTCAAGATGAAGCAGTGACTTAACAGACTGACTATTGAGCTAAATATCTAGATCTGAATTCTAATGCTGTGTCAGGCAGAGTAATTCTTCTTGGTCCTAGTCTCCACTGCAGACCATTAAATCACTGTGATGGCAAAGTATCTAAAGCAGCAAGGAAGCATATGATGTAAAACACAAGCAGAGTGAAAAGGCTGGAAACAAACTATGACAAGCAAATTAACAAAAGCCCACCTCAAGAGAGGAAAACGTGAAAACATGAAAGAGAGACTGCCCATGAATCATAGAATTGCAGAATGGCTTGGGTTGGAAGGGACCTTAAAGCTCACCTAGCTTCAACCCCTCTGCCACGGGCACGGTCGCCACCCACTACATCAGGCTACCAGGGCCCTACCCAACAAGGGCAACTTGGATTCACTGCATCTTCCCTATACAACAGCAGGAAGCACCACCTGAGTGAAAAGGTTTTGCTTATAATGCATAATACTCGCATAGCACTGAGGAAACTATGGCAGATATCTATTAATGCCCGCATGACTTATTACTAATCACACAGATGTGTCATTTTAGGAAATCTCACTTTAACTGATTACATTAAGTAGCTCTGCTAGTTCTTCTTTTGCCTTAAAGTTGTGCAAGGCAAGTAGAGGGAGCATTATGTGGCCAGCGCAATTCTACAGCCATCCTGAAATTCTCTTCCCTGCTGTTTCTCTCCCATGACCTTACCAGCCCACTGGACAAATAATAAAGCTTAATCAGTGATGGACAGTTAAATCAGAACTTTCCACTGGAAAGACCTGAGGGTCTCAATGCACTTCCAAGCACCAAAGCCTTCTGCTGAATTCCCCTTGGACAAGGAGACACAAGGTCCAAAACAGAGTGAGCCCAGAGGTACTATTTTCTAAGAGATTTTAGAACAGTGCCCTGCAAGTCAGATGTCACAAGCACACACAAGGCTAGATAACAAAATATAGGTTGCTACTGCCTATTTTTTATCTGTTTCATACACTGAGAGGACTTCGGTAGGCAGACTGACAAATCCAGTACCTAACATACACTATAAAACTTAACTGGGGTATCATGCAGCCTCAGAGGAAAAGGCCAGGAACGCACCAACACACATGCAATCAGCCACAAGACCCTTGCTCTCCAAGCCAAGAAGGTTCATGCAAACTAAATGGACACAACAGGCTAACAACAACAAAGACTTCCTATAATGAATAAAACATTTCAAATTTTAGCATGTAAAAATTAAAAAGTTAACATGACAATAAGCAAGTGAAGTTCATTTATTTTTGGATTGTGCATTTGTGTCACTTCAGCTGTGCACAAAAGGTACTTTCCTAATTCATATGGCTTTTTAGTAGTTTGCATAATGCAGAAACTAACAACAGAAACTAAGCAGAATCTGTAATATGACTTCATTGCAGTTGATAGAAATGGAACAGCAAATGAGGTATCCATTCAATATCTGCTCCGAACTGGAAGATATTCTGACTTACCAAATTATGTTAGATCTAATTTGGCAAAAAAAAAGTCACTATAAGTTAAATCTTTCCTCAAAATTACTGTCAGAGTGTCCACGTAGGCATCAAACAAGTACTAGGATGAAATACTAAGTCCTATTTTATTATTAATACAACTTCATTGTCACCTTTTGCAGCAGCGATTCCTACATATCTGAAGAACAGGCTTTCCATTTTTAATCTCTGTACATCACTGCCTCCCAGTCAATTCTGCAGTGCTATGGCAGAGCCAGCTGCTGCCATACTGCTTTTACCTTCATATTTTGTCTCACTGATTGAAAAGTCAACAAAACAGATTTATACTTATTCGAAACTAATAACTAGGCTGCCTCACTTGCAAATGAAGATATAAACAGACTGTTTAGCATGTTAATGTGCTAGTAAGCTAAGAACATCTCTACTTTGCTCTCAAGGAGTCTCACACTACAAGCATTTTCATCAGTGATTAAAGTATTAAAGCTTATAGTGCAACAACAATTAATACTTTCCAGTTTCCTGACAGCATTCTAACTCTTCTATCTAGGATTCAAAGCAATTTACTGATATGAATAAATAAATTCTCAGTAGCCACAATGTAAGCTGTATCTTTGTTTTTTTCCAGAGGGGAAAGCAACGTCCTGAGCAATGTGCAGTCATGTTTGCAACTGAACCCAGCCTGCACAGCTGGAGAACTGACAAAGTGCTTCACTCATCCAGCTAGGGCTCGGGCTTTGTTTCCAGTCTGCATCTGTGAGGATGAAGACCTACATTTCTCAATGTACAAAGTGAAGATCAGAAAGAACGGAGGAAAATGTAACAATGAAAGGAATTACACACATAGTTTCATGTGTATTTCATTTTTCAATATATATATTTATGAATAAATCTTTTGTCAGCTATAGACACATAAAAGAAGACAATCATCTACCTTCTTGATACGCCCATAACATTCAGAAATAATGCAAAGGTGAGGCTGAATAAGGCCCTGGACAACCTGCTCTAGCTGTGGTGTCCCTGTTCACTGCAGGAAAGTTGGACTAGATTGCCTTTAGAGGTCCCTTCCAACTCTGAGGATTCTACACTCCTATAACACAGGGATGATCCAAAAGACATCAAGCATTTTATCACCATGGTTCCCTTCCCTACAGACAGAAACAGAGGACTTCAAGTAAGAAGAGTATGACTGTTCCCTGCAAAAAAAAAAGTAGGAGGAAAATGGACTATCCATCTGCTCCTCATACGTGTCAGCTGTCTCTCTGACATTATAGCCAAGTGCAATCCTAAATTCAGATTTCCAATAGAAAAGGGCAATGTGGCTGATCTAAAGACAACTCAGACTGTGTCACAACTCAGACAGCATCACACAGTTTAAACACCTAATTAATTAGTCAACATATTTTAAGCACCTGTTACCATTCCCCCCCCCACCCCCCCTCCAAAACCTCCTTTTCCCTGTTGCCTTGGACAGCCCATGGCAACACCAGCACAGATAGAAGCTAAGGTTCAGTGCAGACAGACAAGGAGTGAGGGAACTTGAAACATCTACAGACCTATAACTTCAGTGTATGAGGTCTGCAGCTTCTGAGTTACTGTGACCTGTTACTACATGAGCATTCTCCCATTCCCTGATAAAGCTTATTTGATCCTTGGCAAGAAAGAGATCATAAGGTAGGAGGTAAGGGAAGAGCATTCTGAAAGCTTGTAGAGCAGCTTTCACTACTTGTCAACAGAAAGCAGGATGTACAAATGCCTAAAAACTCTAGATATGAGAGTAAAGGAGTAAATGAGCCAGAACAGGTTTCACTAAATACATAACCAAGTAAGAGGACCAATAACTGATACTGTTAACTCCTGCTTCTGCAAATAAATACATGTCTCACTGCTGCAATAATGCCATGTAGTGTGAAAAAAAGATGTGCCCTCCTAAAAGGGCAAGTTGTAAATTGCAAAAAAATAGGCAGCCTACACTGAGTCTCAAGTCAGTGGACTATGAAGCAACTTCAATTTATTACGTAAGCAAAATGTCGAGTGCTACTTCTATACTTGTAAAAAAAGCTACCAGGAAAGTGCTGTCAGTTAACCACTCCTTCACTGCTTTTCATTTCAGAGTGAAGGCAAGTAAGGCCTCATCAATGCTGCCATCTACAGAGCACTTCTCCTTCCTAAAAGATTTTTTTTCTTTTATGAAGACCTTGAGATTTTGCATCACCTGATCGTAAGCTGTTTGGGAAGCAAATGTCTACCACCCCAGGTTTCCAGTTGGTGCATAAATGGAGCTATATCCCATGAACTTTTTCCAGGAGAGATAGGGAAAAAGTTGAAGCGTAACTGTGACTTCCAAACAAATCCAGAGGCAGTCCCATCCACTCACACTGTTGTGGCTGATGTCACCTGCTGTACAAACGCATCACAGACCTCACCAGTTTGTGGGGAATAAAAAAAAAATCAAGAACAGTGAAAGGTTATTACGTTAATGGCTGAACTAAAACAAGAAAAAGCATTCGGCGAATCCAGTAGCATTTTCACTTTTCAGCTTCTCCAAAGAAAAGTGAATAGATATGCAAGTAAAATAAATAATTCCTTCTGATACATTCTAGCTCAAAACATAACCTTTTGTATCTTTGCTACCAATACAACTGCATCATGAGTTCACGACTTTCAGAAGGCACAAACAAATCTCAGTGCAGTAAAGAAGTAAAAAATACAAACAAATTACTACATAAATACAAATGAACAGATGAAATGATCACCACAGCAACATTTTGCCTTGGTTTATAATTGAGAAAATAACCCACGTTATTTGAAAGGGTGTTCTGAATTACAAAAACACATGCGTACAAACCCAGGCAGCTTCCCTTAATACTGATAAATCTCACGCTGGGAGATACTGTTACGGTGCAAACTTCACTTTGTCTTGCCTTCAGTCAGTGCTCTGCTAACAGCAGGTTTCCCTGTGTAAAACCATGTTTTAGCCACATTCTATGCATTCTCTTCTGTAATCGCAAAATGCACTCCCATTAGGAAATTAAGTCATAACTGTTTGTGCTAAATCCCTTCTAAACGTACCGTGCCAGTTAGCCCTGCAGCCCCAGAGATGTTGTTTGTTCTGCAGAGAGCTGGCAACACTCCAGCACCTCACCTGGCCACTGAAGGCAAGGAAACAGCATGCAGACAGGGCCAGTTGTCTTTTGCATGTGATTCCTGGTGAAACATTTGGTTATTCCAGCTGCACTCTGTCACTGCCAGGACAGGTTGCGAATCAGGAATGGAAACAAAGCTTTTGCTGTGGAGCATCTCCAAAGACAGAGCGCTGTTCTGTGAGTCAGGGGTTCCAGCCACAACAGCTTGGCACTCTTGGAGCTTCCATAGCTTCTGCTTCCACAGAAGCCATGTTCTTTACTACCCACAGCTTCTCCTGTCCTTTTGGAAAAGTGGTCCTGCCTTTTCCCAGCCCTGTCCCTGATGATAGACCTCCTCAGCCCAGACATCACTTCCAGCCCAAGGGATGCTCACACTTAGGATCTAGCAGGGACACCCATGTGCTTCTCCACAGGATCATACAGGATCTGCCAAAAATTTCATCCGAATCCTGGGTACCATGCCTGCTCCTCCCCCAGATTAAATTCTTCCATCCCAGCATGTTCACACTCTTCCAGCAAGTGACAAGAAATCTGCAATCTGATTGCTAATAGTGAGCATTGTTGGTGAGCATACCTACAGGAACCA
>PPHD01029443.1:0-10601 GCA_002909625.1 Bambusicola thoracicus
ATTGTTTCTCCAGGTCTTGGGAAATATGCAGTACACTCTAAAATCTTAGGATAACTGCAAGACAATATTCTCATCTGAAAAAAGTAATGATGGAAGAATGTGTCTGCAAGAATAGAGAGACTGCATCATACCTAGGCATCCATTGATTTTCATAAGCATGATCTCAAAATTTGATCCTATTTACTGCAAGTTAATTATCCACACCACTCAATATAAAGAAAGGCAAATCATTACCCATGAAAAATGAAGCAAAGCCACTTGAAAAGAATACAATAAATGCTGATTCTACACATATATTGCAGTTACTTACTGGAAATAAGAAATATGCGAGGAAAAAAAACTTGATGATAAGACCCCAACAGAATAAGGAAAAAGATAATAATCTTCTACCTTCTAATTTTGTTACAGCAGAAAGCAGCCTTGTGACAAGCAAAATATCAATTCCAAAATTGTAGCTTTGTCACTTTGACATTTCTTATAAAAACTTACAGTGAATTTTGCAACTAGTTCATGCAACAGACTAGGGCACTGGTGCTATAGCCTGAATGAAAAGAAATGCTGGCACAATTATAGATTTTAGGCAATATCTATCAAAACTTTGGGAAAATTTGCAGAAAATAAGGATCTGAGATTAAAAGTACCTACTGCTTAAGCAGCTCAAGAACAAGAAAATAATTGCCATCAGAATATTACTCACTGATTAGCTTGGACCTTTTTAGCTAACAGTGAATGCATGCAGCCTTCCAGGAAAAAGGTGAGGAACTATCAGTCCTATTATTGTAGAAAATTAACATATGTTCTTATCTCCTAAGTAACTATCTTTGCTGTTATATTTTTGTCTTTTGTACTTGTACTTCAGTACTCAAAAGATAGGCAGACAAATCAGTTTCAATTCTAGGCTGCCTGTGTGGTTGCAGGGGAGTCTACACGAATAGTGTTGGATAAATAACTGACCCATCTAATCTTTCACCAATAAACATTCTTCATTCTCTCCTCATAGGCTTATGGCTCGGGCTTATGGCTGAAGAGTTTAAAGTAGAGCACCAGCTGGTTCTCAGCTAAACATCTGGGAGTCTGAGAGTACACTGATATCAAGTAGACATCAATATCATCTGATATCATGTAGAATCAAATCCTTTTTGTGTATCTAAGAAGCACAGTTTAACCAAACCTAGGCCTGTGCTCATGGTGAAAGTCTAATATTTTAAACCATAGTGACTTCCATACCTTTTTCTAGACAAATCCCGGGCATCTGTCTTAATATATTGCAAAACTTCCATTTAACTAATATGAAAAACTATTTCCTGTATCATGCTTCATGAGAAAGGTTGAACATTTCTTTCCTCCACTACAATCTGTAAAGATTCATCCTTAAAGAGTCATGATTTAAGAACGTTCTGAAGAGAAATGAAACATCTGATGATAAGCAGCAGATAGAGCTGCTGCTGCAGCAGATAGTGTTGATTACTGGAATTTGAAAATAGAACAAGTAATGGCAAAGTTTTAGATTAAAGTAATTATACTGAAATAATTACATGGGCCTGAGTTAATTACATTATAAGGTACTTTGAACATCTGAGCATATATAAAAATATACATGCTGACTAGTACTGAAGTGGAAGTCTTCCTCAGGAACAATATGAAAAGCACATTACACTAACATTCTGAAAGTATCTCTGTGAAAACATGCTCTGTTTTGTTATCTGTCCAGCCACAAAGTTATTTAATGCATGAGAAAAAAAGGCCCATTTATTCAATTGCACTAGTAAGGTCACAAGGAAATTTAAAATACTATCTACTGAACAAGTTAAAACATATTATTGAAACTATCTAATCACATTTTGGACTATGAAGGAAATTTTTGCTGAGATTCTAGGAAAAAAAAAAAAGAGAGTTTAAAATCTTAGGAAAAAGCAGCAGGCAATTCAAAAAGCAGACAAGGATGTTGCTAGAATGTGGAGAGAGAAAATTAGAAAGGCAAAAATCCAGCTAGAACTTAATCTGGTCAGCATTAAAAGATAACAAGAATCGATTTTTACAAATACATTAACAAAAGGAGAGCAAAGGAGAATCTCCATTCTTTACTGGATGAGGCAGGGAGTGGTAATGCATTGGAATAGGTTGCCCAGGTAGATGGTAGAGTCACCATCTCTGCAGGTATTCAAGTAACCTACATGTGGCACTGAGGGACATGGTTAGTGGGTATGGTGGTGATGGGTTGATGCCTGGACAAGATGATCTTAGAGGTCTTTTCCAACCTTAATGATCCTATGATTAAATTATTATTATTATTCCAATTAATGGAAAAAAATATCACTCCTTTTTCATGTTACCAATTCTGACTATGCTTAAGATTTATAATAATTATACTAGAAAGACAAAACTATTAGCACAGATACTCTTGTGGGATACTGAATTCATGTGTTACAGTCTTAAGACTTTTAATTTTTTGCTTATTTAACTAACAATTCAGGCTTAAAAAAAGTGCAATCAGTCTGAAGTTACTGCTTAAATCTCAATGATTTTTGAGATGTCACTTCTTACAACAGTGTGTAAAAAACTTTTATTCTCTTCCTGGTAAATGTAGTGAGATCCCGCTATCAGATGCAAATGAATCCTCTCCATCACTGGGAGTTTACGATTGTTCCTCTCTTTTCTTACAGTAGTTCCTCTCTTTCATGTTTTCCTCGGAAATCCTTCCACATCTTCATTGTTCAAAGATTAACAGCTTTGATTCAATAAAATACCTGTATGTTAAAAGCACCCCTGATTCCATGATCAAACAAATACTTAATTGCCATGGAAGACAGTCCAACACATGTATTTTCCTAATTGCAACCCTAGGTAAAGTACAATGGAGGGTGAATGAGTGATTCCTCAACACAGAATGTTTTGAAAATGGATTAATTTATGGATGTCTTAAATGCCTAGAAAATCTACAGAGATGGCAGTCAAGCAGGAGGACGCTTTTTGGCTTTGTACCTAATGAGTTCTGAGCACAGAAAATTTTTGAAACGTAATTAGCATGCAGTTAACTTTGCGCCAACAGCCTGAAATCGGCATAGAAAAAAATTCTCCTTTTAAGAGATTGGTAAATGGAGAGAGATGAGTTTAATGCTGCAGAGCATTAGAAAACTTATAAAAAGAAGAAAGCAAAGTTCAAAGAAGAATCATTTGTATAATCTCCTGCAGTGTATATTATTAAAAGCTATTCATATACAGTGCATGGGACAGCTATTGAATTCTCTCACCTAATTTGCACTCAAATTACCACAGTATTATTGAGCTCTTCGTATCTATTGTAGTTTCCATGGAAATAAGTAGGATGCATTATTTTTGGAGCAACCTACATATTTAAAAATACTAGGGGTTAAAATCTACTTTGCTCTCTCTTTTTGATCAGCCTTACTTAGAATGAAGAAAGAACATCTGTGCAGTAACTTCATTACTGGCTTGTTAATTCACTGGAACTTTAGAACATTTTGAAGGGTTTTAAAAAATATATTTAAATAGCAAAACTACTAAAATCTTTGTATAACAATTCTAATTTCTGAGTTGAGCAAAAAATATATATATATTGGAAACAAATACCAACACCACTGCACCTGCTGATGTCAGCAGTTCTGCCAAATTTAAGCCAGAAAATATACAACACCATATTGCATATTTATATAATATTCACATGTGCAAACTATCTATTATCAATTTTAACCAATTAAACCTTTATTCATATGTTCAATGGATATTTTAATAATATTTTAATAATATTCAAGTCCAAAAAATCCAATCAAATTAATCGATTTCAGATTAGGTGTTGAAAACAAACTGCTTAGCCACTGAAAGGCAGGTAAGTAAGCGCTAGTGCTCTTCAAAAATCATTGCTAGAGTTAGCTTGTACTAAAACACAGTATCAGGATTACCACACCTTTCTCATAATAGACATGCTTCAGAAGTTGCCAAACCTTTGCCAAAGCCACATCAAATGAAGAAATGGTTCAGAAATCCAACAAAGGGGTTATTTTAGATTTGCGATACGACCTAGCTGGAAGAAGTTGGGAAATAAACTTTTGAATTCAACATTTTTGCTTCCTTCAGGCATTGACCTGATGGAAGCCAGAACACCCAAGCACTAATGATAACAATGTAATCACCTTTTTAAAAAATTGGCAGATTAAGATCATTACCAGTGCTCACAGTGATATGAAACAGACCAGTATAAGATTTTTGTGGTCAGTTGAGAAGGATCTGATCTGCTTTGCAATAATCCACTCCCAAATCTTGGCATAGGACTTGGGAATGAGAATGGAGTGCAAGCACCAGGCAGATGCAAGCAGCAGCACTATTGCATGGAAGGGCATCACTGTGCAAATCACCAGGTTCTGAGGAACCCAAAGCAGCTGGAATTAAAAGGTTTTAAGTATGGATGGATACCCAGCAATGCTATCAACCCCTGGATTGCAACTTTTAGCTTCTCCCCCCAGGCTCACAGCCCCAAATTTTATGTGGACTTTAGAGTGACTCTGCTTAACTGAAAAAGAGAAAAAGAAAAATAGGCTCAGACTATTTCTGCTGTGAACGAGAAACCTCTTATTAGGATATCTAGCATCATTTCCAAAAAGTCAGCATTGTCAAGGCTCAGTCAGTATTTACAGTTCTCTTAAAGTGATTCCTACTTGAACAAAATGAACTGGGAAGAGTATTTTCTCCTTGTTGTGTCCAAAAACCATCAGATTATTTTAATATTTGACCCCAAGTAGCATTTTATTCACCAAATTATGGCAATTAAAGTCTTTTCTTACTTCTGTGAAATTTCAGTGTGGTCCTTTCTCATTGTAAAGTATGTTTTTAATATCCACCTCTTGAGTCTTCAAAAGAATCGGGCCATGCAGTGACAGCAGTTGAGGCATGGATTGACATTACCTCTAATCTCTCTCTAAAAAAATCCAGCTCCTTTACACAGAAGGCTAAACTTGCTATGTCTGTAAAGATAAAACTGGGCCCAATCCACATAAGTACAATGTGCTGTGAATGACTGATTTTCAAATGGCAAGAGTACTTTCCTAAGATGAAAAATAAGTCACAAGAAAGATTTTTTATTCACTTAACCTTGTCCCATATGTCTATTTTTAAGTATTGTCAGAAAGCAATGATTTGACCCACAAAAATTGGTAATTGCTTTCTTACTTGCATTAAGTCTCCAGTCAGACTGCAAATGTATAATATTCATGGCAAGGAAGAGATATTTCTCTGATTGCCACATTTACCGAAGTCCTATATACTTGTATGAGGCACTGTTCATCTCAATATTAAAATACAACACACCAATTCTTCTGTTGCTCTTGATAGGATGATCTGGACTTTTTTGAAATTCATCTTGTAAAATAGTTTAAAATTTCAAAATTTATTCTCAATCCTTTTGAATTTTTTCTTTTATTTATAGAGAGAAAACTCACTGGAGACTTTAGGACCTTGTGACACATTTTGAAAAGTACCATTTTATTTTAGAACACAGTGCTGTTCCCTGTAGAACTCTTGAAAGATGATGTCAGCAAAAAAAAAAAAAAAAACATCCTACAGAGCCTAGAGATGTTTTCTTTCTTCTGTTTGGGTAAACAGTTAAGAACAGGAAGAAAAACTTTTCTAAAAATGAAAATAATGAAGGGGAATTAACTGCCAAAATACCGTTGAAATGGAGTCAACCATATCCAAGTTGTCCCATTAACTGTTGCTGAATTGCATTCAGTTTAAGTCTTAACTGTGCAAGCCTTCAAGGGAGCAGAACCCACACGAATCCTGAAGAGCTCTATGAATAAAGAATTTCAAGGGGAGGACCTACCATCAATATTTAATTCATTTTGTTGAAGGTTGAATTAGAATTTGAATTATACAGCAATATGTCTGGATTTTTCCATCTAACATCATGTTGCACAACTGTCTTTGCTATTTACGTGGTACCTAAACTTTGCTCATTTATAAAAATAGAGATCTTGAAGAGAAGAACAATAACCCAGGGAAGCCAAGTAATTGGCAACTTGATTTAAATGCCCTTTTACACGTAGACTATGTGGCGTCAAACCCTTTCTACTTAGTTTTTCCTTCCCTGTTAAAAGGATTTACATGTACAGCACAAATAAACTGCTGGATGAGCATTTTAAAGACTAAGTCACACTGATATCCATGAAAGAAAGTCCTTAAGATCAAGAAGCAGCACAAAAAACCGGAAGGTAGACAGGCTCAGACTTTTTTTCTTCTCCACCTTTCAAGTTTTTATCTTTTCTTTCTGTTTTCCCTTTCAATATAGCTCTTTTAAGGCCTGATGCACTTTCTCTCAATATCAAATATATTTAGATGTACTGAAAGGGAAAGCAGAGAAATGAAACAGATCCATTGTATGAGAAGTTTTAAATATCAGATATGCTTTAAACAAGTGTGTAAAGCAATCATTTCAGCATTCTTTAGGTATGTAGATCAAAAGATAAAAGAGATATCAACAAATAATCACATAAAACAAGAAACTGTTCTTCTGTAAAAACAGTTAAAAATAAGTACTTGCACTATTACTATTTATCATAATCCTTCTCTAGCTGAACTGTAAACCAATCAAAGCATCCAAAGCTGCTACCATCCATATCAAATTAATTGCTGGATGACTAGCAAAAAAAAATTCCATTTTAATAAGACATAAAATAAATAAATAAATAAGACTATCAGCTTTCCTTACAAATTATATTCCAACCTGAAAAGCTGAAGTTGGCTGCAAGATAGAAAAAGCAATATAAAAAGAATGACTTCAAGAGCTCTTTTCAAAATCACTGTCCGTTTACTACTGTGAGAACTTTACAACATCATTGAAGTGTTTTCGGTTCCAAAAGGTGACATCCACATACAACACTTAGAACTAGCTTTAATTAAGGTCTAATGTATCCCCAGATTGCTCCTACTTAGTATTAACAAAGTCATTTGATTTAATGAATACAGAAACCAGGATCCTGAACAGCCTCTACATTAATTTGGCAAAAAGTAACAAGCTAATATAACCAGACTATTCTCTTTTTCTCAGTCTAAATGAAGGGTTTTCTATTCTCAATCCTGATGATAGTGCCTTAGAGCTTGAGGGAGTAGAGCAAGAGTGCAGGCTCTCTTTCAGTCAAAATACCTTTAATTCCTGAATATTTTTGAACATAAATTCAGTCAGATTTTGTAACTTATCAAGAGAAATTAATGGATATTTATGATGGCCAAGTTAGTTTACCTTTTTCAGTAGGAATTTAAAAAAAAAAAGTGTAGTATAGGTAAGTAGCATGTACTAAAAAGCTCACCCCATGAGTAGCTGCAATAGCTTCTGAATCTCCTTTTTGTTACTTTAACTCTTATGACAGTTAGGCATTTATTTGAAACAGAACTGTGCCCATGTTTTATTTTATGAAATGTTTAGTTTTCATTTTTGAAGATTTAGCATTTTGTTCTTACTTGTGCTTTGAAAAACTTTGGAAAAGAAGTTTATAAGCGAGCACACAGCTAATAAATGAACTGCAGCAACTGAGTGTATATCTCCTCTCTACTAAAATAACTGGTGTGGCATTGACATGTTCTAATAAAGCATTTTTTTCAGTTTTGAACAACTGTCCCATTGAAGACCTTAGTGTAGGCCTTGAAGGTCTGAAGATACTGTTTAAAATTAGTCCTGCCTTCAAACCCAGTTGAGAGCTCATGTGCCCATCAGTGTTATAATCTGCTTTTAAACTCTCCTGAGTTTGTAAAATCCAACAGGCAATTTTCTTAACGTGATTTTGACACAAAATGTAATCTGATAATCAAAAAATGAAGTTTAAAATCTTAGGAAAAGTGTCAGATTTTTTTCAATATTACTAAGATTTTTCTAATTATTAGATGTAACAAAAGCTTGCAGATAAGTTCACACTGATATTATAACAATGAGCAAGTCTTCTTACAAGAAAAGAGATTTCAGAAAAATACAAATATTTCAGCTGTTCACTTAAACATTTTTAAGGTGCTTCTTAGTAATGCTATAGCTCTTCATAAGAAAACTTTAAAACTAATGGTTTACTTTTTATCAATATTAAAAAAGAAAGAGTAAAAACACAATAGTAGGATCGGTATCCAACCTAACATAAAATGAGGCTCTAGACAGAACTTTAGTTCAGGTGAAAATTTCCTGTTTTCAAGTAAAGATGAAGAGAAAAATTTAATGGTACAATTCTAAAGAAAAGGCTCTGGCTTATATAATGATACAACCATTTCATATTATTCTTTAAAAGTAGGCTAATATTTACTTGAATTCAGCTCCCTGTGTTCAACTAGCAACCACAAAATTCTTCACTTGACTGAAGGCATTTTCTCTATACAAGTTAATATGCAATCCTTATAGCATCTGTTCTGATTGCATTTCTTAAATGGGTCATTATACAATATCTACATGGTACTGCCATGGGCTACAACACAGGAAACTTCCAACATAATTTAATCAATCAAAGTGAAAACATGAGCAAGCTCCAGGCCCCACTAATCTCATTTACATTTTCACTGGGAAAAGAGAACAGCTCTGTACACATCCCAGACTTAGGTATTGAAAACTTCTGTAAAAGTCACTATGAACGGATTTAGACAGTTTATCCAGCTGACCTATTCATTCCATTTAGAAACACGATACATATAAAACAAAATCAAATACCATACACACACAGTAAAAAAAAAAAAGCTAATAAAGTTTTCTTGCATTCAGCTAATTGAGAAGCAAATTACTTAACACTGAACACATAAAACCAATTTTCTAATTCTTAATTTATTAGTTTTACAGCGCATCAAACTGCAGAATCACTCTTTCAATTTCATAGGTAACTACTGCTTTCCTTCCCATTTGCTTAAATATATTAATTCCAATTTTCTGTTCTTCTCAGCGAGGATTATCCCTGGTATAATTTTTAAATACAAAAGTTTGTATAGAAATCTAAAAAGATGGAAAATGTCATTTTTGGTGGCCACAAAAACAAAAGCATCCCTACAAATTTAATTACAATTAATGCACCTATAGCATATAATGGCAGTTCTTAAAAGTCATCTGTTTCAATCACAGTGTCACTGAACGGCTGAGGTTGGAAGGGTCCTTACCTGGTCCCACCCCTGCTGCAGAAGGGACACCAGAGCAAGGTGCCCAGGCCTGCCTCCAGACAGCTTCTGAAGATCTCCAAGGAGGAGATTCCATAGTATCCAGGCAGCCTTGGCCAGTGCTCCATCACCAACACAGCACAGAAGCACTGCCTGATGTTCAGAAGGGACCTCCTGTGCTCCAGTTTGAGTCCATTGCCTCTGATCCTGGCACTGGGCACCGCTGAAATAAGCCTGGCTCTGTGTCCTCTGCATCCACTCTTCAGATGTTTCTACTTTACTGATAAGATTCCTCTAAGCCTCCTCTTCACTTGGCTGAACAATCCCAGCTCTCTTAGCCTCTCCTCATAGGAGACACGCTTCATTCCTTCTGTCTTCTGCATGGCTCTTTGCTCAACTTTCTCCATTATGTCCATGTCTCTCTTGTACTGGGCAGCCCAGAAAGGCCACACAGTATTCCAGGTGTGGCCTCCTCAGTGTTAAGTAGAAACTTTCAGTCACTTTCAGCCCTCAAAAAATTGCCCTTAATTCCTTCTTAGTTTCCAACACAGAATAGCTCTGCTTTCACAGAACTCTGGGAGAAACAAATCTGTATGTTGTTTAAGCAAAGTGAATGTGGGAGACTAGGAATGAAGTTTTCATCTTCAAGATTTTAAAATGTTTTTCATAGTAGGCTGAGATGTTACTTACAAGAGCTAAGAATAAATCTGTTAGCTGCGTCATTCCTGAGATAATTGCATTTGGAAGCAATTTAACAATGTTTAAAAGAAGCATAATCACTCTGAACAGTACATATGAATCCTTAGGACAGACAGGCATTGTAAGGTGTAGTTTCTGAGCTTAAAAATATGATGAAGACCAAATAAAGTTCCTTTGGCTTTGTAGCCACTTCTAAAGTGAGCAAGAGCAGTATGAGACCATACAGTCATGGCGTGCAAGGAAAATTCTACTCAATTGCTACAAACAAACTACAAGTGTACTTACGACCAGTATTAAAACAATCAGGGAGCAGCACAGCTCTGGCACTGTAGTTTAAAATTTCAGATTTTAGTGCCATGACAAACAGACATTGCCCAGAGTTGCAGATGCTCCAGCCCTGGAAATGTTCAAGGTCAAGTTACATGGAGCTTCAGGGCAACCAGATCTAGTGACTGATTGGAATGCGTCCTTGCCTATGCCAGAACTGTTTGTACTAGATAATCTTTAAGGTCCCTTCCAACCCAAAACATTCTATGACTTTATAGCGTAATTTATATAACCACCCAAACTCCCATACTGATTTATACTCTTTGCAGTGCTATTGTCTTATTTTTCCTCTCTGTTTTTGTATTGATTTTATATAATTTTCTGTTAATAATTAATTGCAATCTGAAACACAGAAGTTACAAGAAGTTACCAGCGCATGTCTATATAACGTTGCAGAATGCAGCCTGTGAAACTACCAATCTAAGATAATATACTTACCAAGTCCAGAA
>PPHD01029444.1:0-10600 GCA_002909625.1 Bambusicola thoracicus
AACAGGTTAAAATAAAACACTTGTAAAAACTGTATGTTTTTTATATCCACTTTTTCACTTCATCATCATTTAAGACAAGATCACCTAAAAATTCATGTGCTCTACTTCATATTACAGTTGCTATAATAAACACTTTATTGGGTCCAAAGCATCTGAAATGAAAACGTAACTAAGTTTCACCTGCAGAAAAAAAAAAAATAAAAATGAAAAACAGTCAACCTTCAAATGGAAATATTGATGCTATGTTGTAAAAGAGAACATTCTTTTTCACAGGAATGTCATTCACAACATCAACTATTCCACTCTACCTTTAATGGGTTTCTCTCCCCCATTTAAAGGATAATTTGCCTCCAAAGCAGAAGGTGTTTATATACCAGTAGCAAGAAGGGTTTTGTTTCAAATAGAAGGTCGAGGGGTTAGTAGCAACACAAGAATTAGCTTCCTTAGAAAATCATCAGTTTTCTAATCTTTCTAATTGCAAAAAATAGTTTTAAAATGTGACATTGTGCTCCTTCTGTACTGATTTGGGCTGGAATGGCATTAATTTTCTTCATTGTAGCTCATATGGTGCTGTGTTTTTGGTTTGTGATCAAAACAGTATTGGTAACACACCCGTGTTTTATCTGTTCCTGAGCAGCATATGGTGTCAAGCACAGTAATAAAAGCTGGGGGAAGGAAGGGGGAAGGTGGGGACTTTTGGAGTGGTGGCATTTACCTTCCCATGTAATCACTACACATAATGAACCTTGAACATCTGCCTGCCAATGGGAAATAGCAGATGAATTCCTTGTTTTGCTTTGCTTGTATGTGTGGCTTTTGTTTTACCTATTAAACTGACCTTTTTATCTCAACTCCTAATTTTTCTCCATTTTCCCATTACCATTCTCTCCCCATCTCACAGAGAGGGAGCAAGCAAGTGGCTGTGTGGTGATCAGCTGCCTGCTGGGGTTAACAGATACAGATCTGCATGTGACTGCGGAGAATTAAAATAGGTATGAACAGTATTAGTCAAACCTCCTACTTTAGGCTTTTAAATAAGGCACTGCAGCATTTATGAGCCTTTAGAGAGATGCAGACTGCCTATTAACTGCATATTTCTGCAGAGCCAGTGCAGAGAGGTAGGTGTCCGCATCACTCGCAGGGAGCTGTTTGGAGCAGCCAAGATTTAGGCTTGCTTCTGCTGTGCAAATGAAGGAAGCTTAGGTGTCTCTTGTAGGCAGTGCCATATGCTCATATCATGAACAAGTAGCCACTAAGGTTTGGCCAGTAGGAAACCTCAAGCACAGAAGAACAGCCATGAAGTTTCTGGCTCAGGATTTGAGAAGCCTTGAGAGTACTGAACCCACACTTCCCATTTCCTAGGAGAGAATCCTAAATGCCAAACCAAATGTTGACACTGGATCACTGCACAGCCAGGAATTTGAGTAATAAGGAATTTAAAACAATGCACGGAGTATTTCTGTAGTTATACATTAGTGTTAGAATTCTGACTTTTGTTTGACCTTTAAGTATTGCTGGTTCTAAGGCTGAGAGATTCTTAAAGATCTATAGCTTCCCTTGAGGAGAACAGGTAAATAGACTTTCAGACTTTTGGACTTGAAGCTATTATTTATTGGTTTTGTAAAAAGCTTTTTTGTCTCCTGCCCATACAGGACTTCCATTGAAATTTTTGAGGTGTTTCATACCATGTTAAGGAACAATTTGACCCAATGCCTTCGTTATTATAAAGCAGATTTATAACTCAGAGCTCAAGGAGAGAGCCATCAAAAATGCTCATATAGCAATGTTAATGGAGGTGTTTGAGTTCTTATGCTTCTCTTTCTGTGGGCTGTTTGAGGGACAAGAATGAAGGTAGGCATGGAGCTCCAGAAGGCCTAACAGACAGCAGAGGCAGCCCCATAACCACAGAAGCAGGATCTGTGCTCCAGTGCATCACGGCCAGGAGCAGAAGGTTTAATTTCTTTTGCAGTTGGTCCCGCTGGAAGTGCCAGAGCGGCTCTTCCAGCCTCATTAGCATCCATTTCCTGCTTATAGCCATACTGTTGTCACCACATAGTTTCTTGAGACAATGAACTTGTGTTCCCATTATAAACACAGTGGTGTTTACTCATGGTAAATTGGTGCCTGAAATAGCAACCACTGAGTTTAAGTTGCCAAAGCTTTTCCATTACAAAAGTGTGTCAATCTTTTCCTGAAGGACAGATATCTCCATGACTTGTAGAAAAGCTTTGGAGTTTAGCAGCAGTACAGCCTGGAGTCAGGAACATGCACTCTGTTGTCCAGGTGAATATTGGTCTAATTTCCAAACTGTTAATGTAATTTCTTGGCTGTGTTTTTCTTCTTTATGTTTGCTAGGGGCTAACAGCTAATATACTGGTTGAGCGGATTGTGCTCTTGCATCTTGCTCCAGCATAGGAAACAATGCTGAACCTACATCTGGAGCCCACACAACACAATTCCTGCCATTGTTCCACAACAAACATAATAAGGCACTAAAGAAGATTTCTGGAACGAACTTGAAACTTCATTCTTTGGAGTTCCAGACAATCTCTAAGTATTAGGGTTTAGGATGAGATCTCCTTAATAGAGAAATAATCCAACATCTGCCTACTGTAAGGATTTTTTTCACCTTTGTCTAAAACATCTGGTGCTGGCTGCCATCACTGACAGGATGCTGTGCTTCATAGATTAAATGTCTGATACTTACGTTTTTTACAGTAAGGACAGAAAGGTCACAGAATGCTAATTCACAGAATGCTAGCTCTAGAGGTGTTCTATTGTACCTATGGACTATTTTCATTTTACTGAAACAATGATTTCCAGCAAGAGATAACACATAAGATATTAATTATGAACATATGAAAATAAAACAATACTTCCATGTTTCTCTTGAGCTTGACTGTATCTAGGCATTTAAAAAAATAAAAAATAAAAACAACCCAGAAAGTCTACCCAGACAGATTTGGGATCTTCATATATATTCATAAATCGTCTGTTAAGCATGGTAATTATTGTATTATATTGTATTACTGTATTATTGTATTCAAAATGTGCGTATTCGGAAATGCCCTGACTTGAATTATTATGCAGCTAGTTCTATATACAGACAGAGAATACAAGAATTAATTAAAACATTAAAAGAACATTTCATTTTTACTGCCAATTGGCCTTATCAGCCTTCAAATATAACACTAACGGTCTGTGCTTTTCATGAGACAGAGCAATATTGAACGCCGTCAACAATTAGTGAGGTGGACATCATCAAAATAAGTGGCCTATTAGATATTGCATAAGCATTTCTAAGAAAAATGGAAACTTAGAAAAGGAGGTATCTGAGCAGTATCTTTATGGAAGACATTAATATATCTTGCTTTATAATACTGTGTAGCTGGAGAAAAAGGGGAGGGGGTATAATTGAAAACATGTTTTCTGAGGAATGATATCTGAAAACAGTGATTCAGCTTTTAAAAACAAACTGCAAATTATATTCCCATCCCATTAAGAAAGCAAATGATTCCTTTGATTCTTAACACATGTCATCATGACAAATCAGAAAAAGGAGGACTTTTTAACCAAGGTTAAAATTGAGTATGTCACATTTTTCCCTTATAGCATAAAAGCAAGAATGAATTTCATGGCAAGCGAAACATTTCAAACTGATAGGAATATTTTTATTTCAATACATATTTAGGCAATTCTTAACTAGTAGGGATTATTTGCATATGACATCACGAAATCTAAGAGCTTAGCAGAATTCTAAGAAATACTAGTGACCGCATGCATGAAAAGATAGCTGAAAACAAAAGGCTGGAAAATATACCAAGTGTTTACCCACTGGACACTTGGAAGAATTAGAGAGTTTTCCTTAGAAGCAGATTTAATTTTTGGTCACTACCCGATTTTTTATAATTGTCGATGGACTGCAGCTCCTGAGACAGATTACTTATTAGCTAGGCCTCAGACATGATGTGGTTGTGTCTATCTGTACATAAAGAGGTATCTTAATACATACCTCTGATGTGAACAAAACACATCATGTGTACCAGTATGCAGTGCTGTGTTTTTGGTAAGAATATTAATCGGGTTGTAATTTCAAAGTAAGGCTTGTTTGCTCCCTTTTATATTGCCATAGCTGAATCCTTCCATCTCTACCACCACAAAAGATAAGGCTGGATACAATAGCTGGACAGTAAGCATGACAACTTGAACAACACTTATTCAGCTGTGATTTCACAATAGGTGATGTCACCTAGCAACAGACATACAAGGGCATGAGCGATGATGTCAGAAAACAATAAAGTTGATGGATATGAGGCTATGATGAAATCAGCTTTCTCCTAAAGGGCTGCCCAGCAGTAACTACATAAAGAATATGTAGGCAGCAGGGGAACACTGACTTCATACAAGATATGACCCAAGACTTTGATAGCAGTTCATCTTTTATTGAGTGCTGTGGATAAATAAGCAGAACATCCTACTGCTAGTGCAGTTAGTGTAGCTCTGCTGAAGGAAGAGAGCTGGCTAACAGCTGATCACTGGCCTGGCTTTCCTTCTTAGCCATTACTGGTACACTGGTCTGTACAGAGGTATACCATCAAAGTCTGTTGTCATGACTTTTGCTGCCAAAACACAATTTCAGCATAGAAGGAGTCTTCTTGGCCTCAAAAGCAGAATTGGGATTTTCCTCACGGGAGAAAAAGCACTTTATTTTCCTCACACAATGAGAAATCCTAAAGTCCCGTGTAATTTCATAGTATTTGGCCTTTCTGCAGGTGTTGCGTGTAGGATCTGGAGGAAGACAAGTGGCCACATGTTCATTTCTGATTGTAACCTGGCCTACCCCAATATATCCCCACTGATATAACAGATTCAAAGCTCACCTTTCTATGATGCCCCTACACTATCATCCTTACATTCTCACTCATCTTAAAGCCAGCTATAGCAGTAAGCAAAAAAACTTCCTATATAAACCTTCTGCCACAAAAGACTCAAATATATCTTAGCACTGCACTGCTGTGGCTGCTTTCTAAGGATATGCACAAGTCTTTAAGTAGAGGCTGTATTTTTAGGGAGATTTATCACTATATTTGGGAAGGAAAAAAACAAGATTCTTTGGGCACATTAATCCTGCATAAGTACTTCAACTTTTTTTTTTTTTTTTTTTTCCCAACAGGGCCAAAGCAAAGTAAGTAGTTGAGAGATACGGTGTTTTTATGAGTTAAGGACAAATCAGGGTTATGAATATTGTTCTACAACAGTGCCATTTCTTCAGAGAAGGATTTCCATAGTGGAATGAAAAGTTTCATGCTAGGGGAAGAAAAATCTGTTTTGTCTAGTCTTACCACATTATCTGGTAAGACAAACACAAAACTTGGTTCCTCTGGAATATGATCCTGTAGATTTCCATGTGTTCCTGTTAATTTAATGCCTTGTATGTACTTTTACAGCTGGATTCATGAGCTGAAGCTGTTAAATTTAATTTCTAGCAAGTTAAATAGCTTATGGTCTAGTTTTATTATTCATATTTCTGAACCTTAAGCAATAAGAAATTGCCTGTAGGGATGTGTTAAACCAACACATGACTAATCCTCCTCATGAGAGCATGAGTAAAGGAGGGGCCGTGTATCCACAGCTGATCCCCAGTGACTTTATCTCATTATTCTTGCAGACAAAATAGTATCATTTTAAAATTAGTGTAATAACAGAGAATAAAGCTTGATGACTAACCTGATGAATCGTTTAAAAAATTTAATAAAGCAAAAAAGACTGAAAGATAAAGTGGGCTACAACGAGTCTTCTTGGTATCATTCTTCCCATCTGACAGATTCACCTGCTGTGAAAGGAGATAAAGGACATTTCCCACTGAGATGTAAACTTTTTAGACCCTGATCTGCAAGTCAATGAATGTGGCAATCGGTCTGAGGTGAGCCTTGCTCTCCTACAGGAATCCATCTTAAATTATTGTGGAATTTTGCAGACACATACTGTTTTGGATACCTATATTAATCTTAATGATAAAGTATGTTTTCTCAAGAAAAGGGCCAGTCTTTCTTTAAAGCAAGCATTCTTTCTCACATTTTAACACCATTTATGTATTCCCCATCAAAATACCTTTTATGCATATTTTCCTTGTAAAAAAATGACTGGCAAACTACAGTTATGCTAGTTGATGTATGATTTATGCTCCAAATTACAACTGCCTCCAATTTGATACACTTCTTTAAGGCAAAAACCTCCTTAGGTACCAAACCTCCCTCATGCTGGGAGAGTCCTTGAGAGACTTGCCACACAGGTTGGAGGGATTTCAGCACATTTGGCAGCCCTTGCTCAGGAGAGACTCTGATCGGTGATAACAGTGGTGTGACAGATCAGAAGAAACAGAGTGTAACAGGGTGGCTGCTTAGCATATGTCTGCAATATATTTGCTTTTACCAAGGTGCAGCCGGTTCTGCAGCACTGTAAACTGGACTCTTACTGTGAGGCAAAAGCAACAAATCTGAAAACAGCAAACTACCATAGCATGTGAACAGCATAAAATTGATACCAAGGCTGAAAAGTGAATGTTTAATGTTAGCTTAATAAAATGCAACTGTACAACTGTGCTGCTCCAGGACTGTTTTGTGAGGTGCTGAGCACTCCCAACTTATGACACATAATATTTTTAAATGTGGAGCTGTACAGGGCAAAAAGAAAGGCATTTCATTATGTCATCAGTTCTGATTACTCAAAATAACTGCGCTTGAGTGAACAGCCCCAATATCCTATTTGCCAGCTTTATATAAAAGCTATTGAAGTAAAGAGTTAAACGCCCTCAACACCAGCAATGTCTGACTGTTACGACCATTTCCTTCTGTAGAACAGTATTTTGTTAACTAAAAATGCATTAGCTACGTTGTTTAACATAAATTTAGAAGCCTAAATAAAGGTAGCAGGTCCTACATGTTATGGATACATATTATTCCAATTGGATTTCATAACACATGACTTGGAGGATGATATTTAGTGTATGCTAAGTTGGAAGAAGTTGTCCCTTCTCTGTATGTGTGAAAATGTGCTAGATTAGTATTTCCAATAACACATTTTCTAAGTAGAAAATTTGCATTAACACATTCACAAACACACATTGAGGCGTACCTTTTATTGTTAATACTGAGACATAAACTTGCATAGCATATATGTATATTTCTACCAGAATTTAAATATTGGCATATGGATGCCTAAACTACAAACAGGGTACTTGTTTGCTGGTGAACAAAACACTGGACAACCACTTAATCCTCCTTTATAAATATTTCCCAAGAACAGTCTCCCTTCCTTCTTCTCAATTAGTCCATCTGGGGAGTGATTCAGGTTCATAATATGGCTGTCTGATATTTTTAAGCACTTTAGTGAATGAGATGCTTGTATAGAGCTAATGGATTTGAAATGCAAGGTATGATACATGGTTTGTATGTGCGTGGCAGATGAATGGAACTGCAAACTATTCCCATCTAGAATGGCTGGCTGCTGTAAATGCCAAAAAAGTAGCACTGGTTTAAGGTTGACAAAAGAATAAGCAGCTCAACACCTGAATTTTAAGCTCTGCCTCAAGCTCTGTCACAACAGCTTTTATTTTAGTTTAGTTTAGTTTAGTTTAGTTTAGTTTTTATTTTTCTAATGAGCAAAACAGAAACAAAAGAGAGGACGTCCACATATATCACCCCATCTTACTTGCTCAGATACGTATTTTGCATCATGCTGCAAGGTGAAACAACTTTTCTGTATTTCATCTCATGTTGTCCACAGGACAATGAGGAGTGTCACAACAGATAAGCTTATAAAGATTTCGTCTTCTTATTCTGGGAGTCACCCTCAATGTTTGCATTTACTCAACAATTAATGAGATTGTTCTTTTGCAACGATATTTTTCTGGGCCTGAAGCCTCCCATATTGCTCCAGTGAGAACTGTTGGCTCTTGGTTGGGTCAGAAGAAACAAAAGGAAGTCTTCCAAATATAAACAGACAAACCACAGAATCATTAAATCTGTATTTTTCTATTTTTTTCCTCTGTTATTAGTATTTTGGAAGGGTATTTTATTTTATTATTTTCACAACAAAGTAAAACTAAAATACTGAATCTACCCATAACTTCAGAAACCTGAATTGGAATTACAGCATACACAGTAGTAGGCAGTTCAGAAAACTGGCCTTTTAAAACATTTCAGAATGGTTGGAAATATCATCTGCCAAAAGCACATGGAACACCTCTTAAATAGACGCAGAACAGTATGCTACAAAGGACACTGAATTCAAGTGCCCTTTAAAACAGTTATCCAGCTTTACATACAAGCTGAAGTGAAAGCCAAAAGACATTCATGAGAGTGAAACACCACAGCTTGGACTTCCTCACACTGTGTGCTAAAGAAAAAGCTGGACTGTAAAAAGTCATGAGCTGAGCTTCCATTGACCTTTGCGCTGCCTTCTTAACTCTGAGGAGTGCAGTGCTTCAGGACTGCAGATAACCATAATCATGCTTCAAGAAGAGATATTCCAGATTCAGAATACCTGCTAATGTACTCACAAGTAGCAGGGGGAAAAATCCTCAAAGATAACATTTCTACTGGTTAATAAACCACAACAAAGTGATTTAGGAACAATGCTTCTTTCTGACAACAGAAATTTAAACTTTTTTTCCCCACCAAACAGTAGATAGTTGCTTTATTTGGTGGGTATTCTGCTGTGTGGGCTTCACTGAAAAATTACAGGAGCCTCAAAGGTGGAAAATCATCTTCATTTTGGCAGACCAGGATCTTTACTGTAGATTAAGAACACAATCTTGACAGCAGTCTTATTATTTTCCAGAACTCATTTTGGAAGGAAAGGGAATAGCACGCTCCATTTCTAACCCCTTCTACTGTATCTTCCTTCTTTGCTCTTTTCCAGCCTCCAGTAGTAAGAAATTGGGTACAGCCTATTCAAGCTCTACACACTGTAATTCCTGTTGGCTCATCACAGCAGAAGTAAACCTGTTTTGATGATCTCAAGTGAGCTACCTAAGCACTGTTTTGAAGTGTCTTCTGTCATAACTGAAAAATAACAAAAAAAGAAGAAAATAATTAGATCCTTTTTTTTTTTTTTTAGTTTAATTGTTGATACCAGCTTACAAAAGAGATTTGTGCAAGATAAAGCCTCACATATACATATATGTATAAATGTGCAAGACCATGCACATGTGAAAGACTGCAAGTTAAACATATCCAAACATATCCAACTCATGGGGTTGCTGCAAATAAAAAGGCAATAGTCTAGTGACTTTTTTTGATAAAAATCAGAACCTCTTGCCTTTTCCAACACCTGTCTTTGGCTAGGCCTGACAGTCCACTTCCAGCTGCTGAGATCTGCACTTTGCCCACATCAGTGTAAGTTCTCACAAAGTACAAGTGAGAAAGATGTGCTAGCAGTATGCCAACTCTTCTGCTGATGGAAGGCAGTAAGTAAGGGTAGCCAGAAAAATTATAGAGCCAGAGAGAACTTTCTTGCCTTCTTCAGATAATAAACACAAGAATAAGGGAAGGAAATGCTTCTCAAGAGAGAGTCACAGACAGTTTTGCTCTTTCCCAAAGAGCCAAATGAAGGTAAGAGAGCTGATTTGAGAGCAGCTAATATGTGACTTCTGAAGACATAGGAAACAGGAATCCCACTGGTGTGAATGTGAACCATACATATGATTGTTTTTACATGATTGATTTATTTTTCAAAGAAGCGGAATAAATCTTGTGAGGCACACTCCACAAACACACCACAGACTATACTAAAAATACAAATAATGAGTTGTATTCTGGAAAAGAGGTAACGAGATGTTTTCTTTGATGGACAAGCAACTTACTAGCACTCGGTCCTGCGAATTCTCATCTCATCTGAGTAGCTTTGTCGAAATGAATGGCCTCATTCCAGATCCAGTGGAGCCATAGACTTCAGTCAGTTTTCAGTTACCACCTAAGTGTGCTTGTAAGGTGAGACTGGGGTCAGTTCTTCATTGTCTAAGCATGAAGGTCCTAAATTTTTCAGATTTTGTCTTGTGGACAGGCTCATTCTCAAATACAGATATTAGACGTAGATATTCTATTAGAATATAAGGGAAAGTGTGCTTGACTCCCTACAGCAATAGCAGGAGGAGAAGTTGCTAACACATATCAATCAAGAATGGCATGTATATTTTCTAATTTTCCAAATACTGGAATTTATGTGAAAATATTCTGAGATTTTTCTAGGTTAGAATTTCTGATTTAAAAAATTATGTTTCTCTTAACAAAACTAGAGCACTGTGGTTTTGTTTGTTTGTTTGTTTGAGCTGTTACTGTGAAGGCAGAACTTTAAAAAGGTTCACGTAATCCAGAGGGTTCACTATATATTTCCTGTAAAAATACCATGAGGAGAAAATGGGGATATTCCCCTCTCTCAGTGCTAAATCTTCCTTAAATTATGTCACAGTAGTTGTGAAAGGCTTTCTTTAAGGTTAGAGAGGGAGGATCTGAAGCAACTGTACTTGAAGGTAAACTCAGTACTCAAACGGAGTGATAACAGTATCTGCTTTTAACATTCCTCAGCATCCTCTTTCCTT
>PPHD01029445.1:0-10600 GCA_002909625.1 Bambusicola thoracicus
AAAAAAAATAAGATAATGACTTTTTTTTTTTTTAATTTGTTTTAGGTTGTTAGGCAAGAAAAGTAGGATTGTTGTCTATGTAGTTATCATGAAATAGAGAAGACGGCAGGGAAAGAAGTATTGTAGATAAGTGATGGGATTTGTAGAAAACTAAATAGGAGTAATTTGTACATATTTTCGAGCTACATATCTCCAGAAGTTTCAGCTTCTAAGAAGGAGGTTCAGGAATAGCTTTCCACCAGAAACAGTGTGTGAGCAATGCCACAGGTAAACAGGTACACCTGCAACTTGTTTTAGGATGAAACCTGACTCTTTGATGTGAGACCAATGCAGTATTCTGGTGATCTAAAATATTTCCTCCCGTTCCACGTACTTATTTTCTTTAGAAAAGATCTGAAGTTGTTCTTAAAAAGATCTTCAGTAAAATAATAATAATAATACAAATAAACAGAACAAACCAACCCAAGCAATCCCTGAGGTTCCTGTATCTCACCTCATTACCTAGCAGCTCATTTAGCCAGGATTGCTAACACAGGTGCTACATTTTGTCAGCAGAAGCAGTACCTCTAGCCAAAGTAAAGAAGTGATTAAAGTAGGAAAAGAGCAGAAAAGAGAGAGAATTTTTCTTCAGTGTTCCTACTGAGGAGTTGTAGAACAATCAGAAAACTCTTTGCAGAAAAGCAGCAACAAAATAAAAACAGGAATGTGGGAAATGTCGCAAACTGTTTAGTTGTTTAACAGCTGAGTTACTCCAGCTTGAGGAATACGCGTTTGATAGAAGACTGCAGGAAATTTTTGTTTCTCTCACATGCAGTTCATTGATTAAATATATAAACAGGATGTCTATAAGGGCAGAAAGTTTTAAAACAGGATTTGATACTAAGCAAGAGAGCTGCTAGTTCCCTTTTAGCTATTTGAGTTTCATCTTTGCTTATCAGAGCTGTTTTAAGGCACAGTAATTTCCAAGTGCACTATTAGGTTGTGAGGTAAATAACCTCTAGAGATGAATTTATTATTTTTTTTACTGTAAATGACAATAGTACACACGGCTAGAAATTTCCCTTGTAAATTCTGATCATCCTATTTGTTTTCTAAGTTCCAGTATGGACTCAGGACCTCTTCTGCCAGTGCATTAAGAAGATACGTGCTCATGCCTTTCTAGAACACGATCCATCAGCTGTGTGTAAGGGCTTGATTAACATCCAAGAGCTGTAGAATTTAAAGAGCCCTTTTGATCAAACAGGTGAAGTGAAGAAACTACTTACATATTCTTTCTATGAGAACAAAAGCCCAGTTCTCAAGGTTAATAAAATACTGACAGAGCCTGCCTTGGTTTGGGCCATTGTCCTGTTGGTTGTTCCACACTTCTCCAGTCTGGAGTTTCAGGTAACACGGGGAATCTTGAAGAGTCAGTGAGATCAGCCCAGGCTGAGCAGCTTGCAGCTGAGTAAGTATGAACAGTAAGTATGAACAGACTGAGAGTTGTTAACATGAAGCTACATGGTAACTCCAGCTTTTCACTGGCTGTTCTAAATGACACTCACGTGTGAATACACCTGTATTTTTTACTGCTCTGTTAAGAAACTGTGTGATCAAAAAAATTTCTCCATGAATTGTTGGATTACCAAATTCTATCTCAGTCCCCTATATTGTAATATTCTACTTAATTCATATGAAAAACTATTTCTACAGTGTTTCACTAACTGGTTTTGTATCACTGTTCCTTTCCATAGATTTTCTTTACATTTCCAACTAGAAATGGTCGCTATCTCTAAAATTCAGGAAACAATACACAATTATCTAAAAACAGGTAATTGCTTTTATTTCAAGTTGTAACTTTTATAATGATTAAGAAAAATGAAATTATTTTACCCTTCAAGCATCAGCTATACACATTAAAAGAAAATATGTATAATGGGTTTTCATTTTCAATTTCACTTTTAGTACAGTATCTGACAACAGATTCTGTGGAGGCTGTTATCTGTCTCATTTTCTTGATTTGCTCTCACAAACTGGAAGAATATATTATTATAAGTGACAACACAAGGACATCAAACTGTTGAATGATTTCTTGATAAAAATCCCATTACACAATTTGCATACTTGTTTCATACCAGAGCAATAGAGCTTCAATAATCTATCCCAAGTCAATATGCAGAGTCTGTCTGTTCTTCATAGAATCACAGAACAGTTTGTGTTGGAAGGGTCCTCAAAGCCTATGGGCAGCCATGGGCAGGGCTGCCCCCCCAGCTCAGCTGCCCAGGGCCCCATCCAACCTGGCCTTCAGTGCCTGCAGGGATGGGGCACCACAGCTTCTCTGGGCAGCTGTGCCAGGGCCTCACAGACCTCTAAGTAAAGAATTTCCTCCTAACATCTAATCCTAATTTTCTGTCTTTTAGTGTAAAAATGTTACTTTTTGTTCAATCATTACGCTTTCTGATAAAAGCCCCCCTCCTTCCCAGCTTTTCTGGAAGCCCGCTTTAGCTACTGGAAGGTTGCTATAAGGTCTCCCTGAGGCCTTTGCTTCTCCAGGCTGAATAATCCCAACTCCACCTCCAATTAACATTCCGATTTTCCTAATAATAATAGTAACTTTTTGCATCACTTCTTACATTTTCCAAATGCTATTTAATGAACTAGTATTTTTCATCGGGTTCTATCATACACCGTGAGTTACATGACTGTTGTTTATCATGTAACATGTACGTCTCTCCAGCACCATGTGCTTTGCCTACTAACCATGTGAGCCCTTCAGGGCAGAGGCATTTCTTACAATGAACAGTCAATTCAGGGAAATGTTCCAGTACTTTTCTGGTCTTTCCATGCCCTGATACACTTGATTAAAACTCTTCTGCTATTACGTATGCTTTGTCATGCAATATGACGGCTGTGGGAACACCAGCCTGTATCATGAAGCCTGCAATGGTTGGTTCTGGGTAAGCCCTACCTTGTGACACCTGATGCCTGTGCACATTACTTTTAGTTTTCCTTATTATCCCTTCACAGTGCATAGCACCTACTCGTATGTGGCTTGGGTTGGAGTATTTGAGTTGCAATAATTCAGCGTAATTTCCTTTTAACTTCAGTGACAGTTTCTTAACTATATAAGAATTGTGTCATTGCACACAGAAAGTGCATGTTTCCTCACCTTAGCTCTGCACTTGCTTGGAACCCATTCAGCATTGAGTTCAGCAAGAGTTCAGCCACATGGCACACAAAGGGCAGACCATGGTCTGTGGCATCTTATGTACAATGATTACAACACGTTTAAAAAATGTGTCCAGTCCTGCAGCATGTTCAAGAAACTTGGCACGTTTACACGGTGCTCTACATAGCCAGAATCTACTGCTTTGTACTCTGAAAGATTATGCCTTAATGTGAGAAATGAGAAATAAAGTTTTCTGCTTCAGGGTTCATTTTTGTTGTATAGCAGCTAGGTTCCTGCATCTATCTGTACTCCCTAAAATGTTTTTATAGCAAGTCATGCTTGCCAACGCAATGTTAAATGGTCTCCAAACACTTTTTTAGCTGACTTGTCATGTTTTCTTCACCATACCTCACTTCGTAATTACTGCCTCCCACTGCCAATAACTCATGCCCTCCAGAAGGCCCTGTGAGTAATAAAATACTGAGAGATTAATATTAGGTTGATGACAGATCATTTAATGCAACTTTTAGCAAAACTCCCCAGTGTCTGGGAAATTGGCAGGATGCTGTTGATGGCTGCTTTCTGATGTCATTCCATTAGCAACCAAGGGTTAGGGCTCTTAGTTTATTCTCGAGTTTAATGGAACGGGTTTCTCTTTAATCTTCAGTCCTCTCAGGGAACTGTATGAGGTGCGTTTCATTCATGTATATTTGGCATGAAAGTGGATCTTCCTAGATTACAGAACAAGATTTGTGTTGCTGTCACAGTATTGTAGTTAGTAAATTTAAATATTTTCACTTAGCGTGCGCAAACACTTCCAGAGAGAGCAAAAGAGGCTCACGCACATGGATACATGTTGATGCTCTGAAATTGCGTTGCATAGATTAGGTTTTCTACATGTCCTATGGGAAATTTTGAATGGTTGCCTACGTTGCCAAGCACTTGGATTAACTGCCTTACTGAACTAAAATAATAAAACATCACACCTGTTTCTTTCCCAGTACCAAGCAAATACCTTTATGCACTTCTGATGATACAAAAGAGTTTTCAAAGTGATTGCAGGTGATGCTTATCTCATTTACAAGCTGATTTCAATTGGGATGTTCAAGCAGGTTCCAGCTGACTAAGGGTAATGATAAATTGGCTCTGGTAAATTCATCAGCCACAGTTTAAGACACAGCTATTCCTTTGCCATTGGTTACCAGTAGTTACAGAAGGGGATACATACACCAGCTTGTCCTACTTCAGTTCACACTCAACTGCTTTGGTTCCATTGAAATGTTTTATGAAATTTCATGATGCTTACTTGCCTTTTATTAACAATAGAGTCAAAGAGTAAGAAGTACCGATTTTAAACCTGGGAGAAGTGCTGGAATGAAACCCTCTCCTTTAAGTCAGTGGGGCTTGCCATCCACAACTGCCCTTCTGCTAGAATTTCAACCCAGAAGTTCAGCTCCTGTTCAGCACAGGGAAGGGAAATGGCAGATGATACAGATACCCAGGGATAAAAATAAGCATTGCTTGTCCCTGAAATCAGATGATGCTAGAAATTTCATGCTAGATTAGCCCTATGTGGATATATCTTCTGGATGCATCGCTGTAACATGAAAAGGCACTAAAAGCAAATCTCTGATTGAGAGAGTAGATGTGCATACCATTTTCTGTGTGTCTACGTCAACTGAAGCAAGCCTTATCTGCCCACCCCTAGCTGCTCCTTCTCCCATATTGCTATCTTTCCATGGATGCCAATGCGGTGCTTCCAGGTTTTGTAAGAAGCAGGGCAACAGGTTGAAAAGTAACCTTGAGAGAAGAGGGAGCCTTTTGTGAGCACTGTTTGTCTGATTCTGTTTACAGAACAACTTGACAAAAAGCAAGAATGATGCAGTTGAAGGGGGAGAACTTGCCATGCCAGCGAGACAAGAGAGGCTGGTGGCAGAATGCCTTGAATCAGTAGGTTGTGCTTCCCACCAAACGCTGTGTGTCACAGACCAGCTTTGGCCTCATTTTGTATGTAGACATAAATGGGACAGATAGTCTGTCATTTGACATCTGCATGCAGATCTTAGCTGCCTTGTTACTGTGCTTTAGTAATAGCTGAACTCTTGGACATTAATAGGCAAATGCTTTCTAAATTGACCACTCTCAAGCAGATGAGGAAGATTTGGCAGTTACCCAGAATTACGCTTCTATTGGTCATAATTTCTCTGGAACATTATTGAATCAGAGGTAATAATCTGAAAAGATTCCCCTCCCCCTCCATTCTCCTTTGGGAATAAACAAAGTAGAGAGAACTTTGTAAGAATTTGACTGATTTTAAAGTTTCTCTGTAATTAGAATAATCACTTTTTTATGTTGTATATGGATGTATTTTTGTACTGTCTTCATAAGTATTTTGTGAACCATTGGGTGACATAAATGTCTATTTTTAAATAAATATATGCTCTCAAGAGAAGGCAGCATATATGCTATAAACCATTTTCACCTCTATCTTGATACATGCTAAGGCATCACTGGTTGATACGCAGTAGGATATTGCTCTTCATGATTGCTGTTTTCAGTATCTAAAAACCCTAAACTAGCCTTTGCAGTAGTGTGAATGTGGTACTACCCAACACTTCTGAATCCTGTGAATCATGAAGGATTGGCAGTCCACCCATGCATTAATTCACTCTGAAGTAAGACTTGCCATCACCAGTGGAATAAACTGAGCACTAGTTGTAGCTTCCTTGTGTTGTCTTTAATTTCAAGAGGAGCTGAATAACATAAAGTAGTGGAAAAATAATGTCTTACATGGCATCTGATGTACAGGACAGTGGTTCCCAGCCAATAAGGCAAGACTTACAGGCAAGGAATGCATCTTTGACATTGAGGAATGTGCTCCAAAGGACTCCTCTGAGAACTGAGCAGTTTCCTCAGGTGAGGTTCATCTCCCCAGAAGTAAAACACTAAAACTGTTAAGAAGTTTAAGAGAGAAATTGCACTTGATGTAAACTGTGTTCTGCTTCCAGTTGAGAGAGAATGAATTGAGCCTAACACCTTCCAAAAGTGCTTACTGATTGTGTTAACAAGTTTATGTCCATACTTTCTAAAAGAGGTTGCCAGAAGTTACAGTTCTATAGCAGAACTAGCAGAATAAATTGTCTACAATCAGTGATCAACCTGTTCCTGAAGCTGCCTCCAAATCTTTCTCACCAACGTGGCTGCAGACAGCTGGTGTGATTTGTTACGCATACTCTCTCCTGAGCTGCTTACTTTATAAATTTGTGTAAATTACTTAAACTGTTTGCTGTGTGCATGTGTAAACCTGAAAACATGCATGTGCAGCACAATGCCATGCAAAATAAATAAAATAATGTGTTATGAAAAGCAAACCTGATGAGCTGGCAGGCCATGAGATAGCTATTCCTTCTGAGGAGCAGAGCAGATTGTCACCCAGGACTATACTAGAACAGTGCTGGTAGGGAAACCACATGATGGTGCAGCATTTTCACCATTATAACTTAGGCAAGAGTGATGTGCTGCAATCCTCTTGTGCCATAAGTCAGTGCTTGCTAAAACGGCTGCGAGGACTTGAGTTGGTCCTTCTGCATGTGCATGAGCATGAGCATGCTCCGTGAGCATGCACGAAAACGTTGGTTCAGATTTCTCTGGCAATTCACTCAGCACTCACGCTCCTTTCATTCAGTGTTAGCAGATACCAATACCCAGCTATGATTTGAAATGCTCAGTACTGCACAACGAGAGGACACAGCTGCCCAGAGAAGCTGTGGTGCCCCATCCCTGTAGGTGCTCAAAGCCAGGTTGGATGGGGTCCTGGGCAGCTGAGCTGGGGGGCAGCCCTGCCTAGGTCTGGGATTGGGACTGGGTGGGCTTTAAAGCCCCTTCTAACCAAAGCAGTCCTGTGATCCTACAAGTGACCACGGTGTATTTATTACTCGTGCAGCAGCAGAGGCTGAAGGCACAAACCCCGTGCACCCTGGGGCCCGTGGCTGCTGTTATCTATGCATCCTACTTTCATGAGGGCAGGCTGCTGGGCTATACCTGGAAGCCATCAGAAAATCCCAGTGACCATATTTTGTTACTCATGAAATACGATCTATAAATTGCCTTCAGGGACTCTCCATCCAGATAACCAGTGGGTTCAGAATTTTCATTTACAGGATCTCAGCTTGCCGAAATCAGGGGAAGTCCCTGTCACATACCATAACGCTGCATAAGTCCGAAGTGCCTGGAAGTTACACGACAAGCCACGCCGACTCGCATGTACGCTCCGCGTCCCCGCCGGGACGTGCGGGGCAGGCTTTGTGCACGAGCCTCACGCCTGGCCTCAGGAAGGCACGGCCCCCTCAGCTGGGCAGAGCTGGAGCCCATTGAGAGACACAGAGCGGCCGCGGGACTACGTTCTCCTCACGCGCGCCCGCCAGCGCCGTAACTACCACAGCCACTAACGGCCGCCGCGCGCCTCGTCCCGCCCTTCAGCCGCGGAGGCGGAGGGGCCCGGCCGGGGGCGCGCGGCGGCCGCGCAGCCGGAGCCACAGCGTCCTCTGGCGGCACGAGCCCGCCCGCGCGCGAAAAGTGAAAGGCCGGCCGTTGAACTCTCGGAAAGGCTGAAGGAGCCGGCGAGGGCCTCTGGAGAAGGAAAGGCCCGCCTAAGGCCACCGCGGGGGAGCCCCGCTGCAGGCCATGGGGCACGGGTCGAGGAAACCAGGCTTTTATTGCTGGGTAAAAATAGAACGTGTGCAGACCGCTCTCCAGGCTGCTCGGTTGGGTTTATGGCTATTGGGAACGTGTCGGGATGCAATGAGCCGGCTCTGACAGTGCCGTCCATAAACCCATCGCTGTTCTGAGAGAAATCATCCATCATCCCGGTACAAATCCCAGCAGCTGTGGTGTGACTGGCTTCGGTGACTGCTGGGTGCTGGCTTGTCATTAAAGGGTCCAACTCGGAACAGTTTGCTTACATGCAATCCTGTTTCAAATTAACAAGAATCACATCAAGATGATGCAAGAGAGATTTATAGCCTAATGCAAGAAATACGTACAAATCTTGCACAAACCATGTGTAGCAATTGCATCGTTCTGGCACCAGTAACAGTACGTTTGCTGACACGCCGCTGAGTGAAGGTAAGAAGCAAAAGATGTGGTGTTGCAAGAACTGTGCTTGCTGGGAGGGAAAGACTCCATCCACTGGGGCAGGCAATGCCAACACACTGTCCAAGTGTCAGTCAGTGGGGAGGAGTGGAGGCAGTGAGTAAAGTGCATCCGAAAGCTTGTTTCACTTCTGCTTGGTGCTGCTTGCTACCAGCCAGCACATAGCCGGTTACTGCCTTTGGGCTGCTCAGCAGAGCTGCTCTGGGAGCAGTTTGACTGAGAAACATGTTCTGGAAATGCCACATTTCATCGAAGGAGGCGGTGAATAGAAACCTTGCATTTGGGCTCTTATTTCTTACTGTCTGTACTAGAAGACGTGAAATACCCCATGGTTTTGTGATTTGTTGTTGGGTTACTCACAGCACGCTCGTGGTTCTTGTTGGAAGTGCTCTGCACAGATGCGAATTAAGAGGTCTCGGTATGAGCTGGACCTTTCTACTTCTGAGCAATCAAATTACATACAAGAACTGAACCACTCATTAGAGGACTAGCAGAAGTCTAGATTGCATGCATTGAATTCTGCCCTTTGTTATACCTGCTGGGATCAGCCATTGGTTGCCTTCATGCTTAAGTCTCTGCTATTAAGAGGAAAAATCTTAGTTGTTCGTGTTGCCTCTAAAAATATCTGATTGTGTATGTTCTTCCCTTCCTTTTGTCCAGGGTCCTAATATTTCCTTTCATTATCTTCATCCCTAGGGATGGTGACAGATTTTCTTAGAAAACTCAGAAGAGATGCAAGAAATGGCTTTCTTCCACAGCCTGCATGTACTTATCTATGATTTATCAGAAATGTGAGTAATTGGGGGAAATGCTCTCTCTGAATTTCTGGGAATGGCAATACCTGAGGGATCCCCCAAATTATATTTCTCTCTCTTTCTATTTTCCTATCTTATTTTGTCTGCAGGTGGCACTGGCAGTTATCTCTGTTTCTAATTAAAAAAAGCAGAAGATTATATTTTCCTCTGTGTTAATTAATCACATATCTTTTTGGCACAATTTCCCTTCTTTGCCAGCTTAGGACAGTAGCATGTAAACCCCTGAACCAAACTACAACTTCTTGTATCGTTCTATCTGACAAGTATTGCTGGCATGCCTGTGAAATTGATCTTTATAATCATCTGCTTTATTTTTACTCTGGTAAAGTAATGTTCTGTGTTTTGCACTATTAAATACATGGAGAATTTTGACAGTAGAGCCAAAGAGAATCTCTTACCTTTCTTTATGAATGAATGTGTACCTCTGAGTATTTTATGAAAAAATCAAACCATATTTCTTGAATGGATTTCTCACTTCCAATCTATGATTTTGGCTTGCTAGTTGTCGGTGTGACCTTCTAAAAGTCTACAGGTACAAGGAGGTTTCTGATATCTTTTAGTGAGAAAATTATACCTACCTATGTAAGGTGAACCAAAAAGCTGGATATCCAGGCTAAAGTCTGGTCCAAAACTGACTGAAAAGCTGAAGGGCACAACTTCGCCTTTATTTGTTTCTTAGCAAAGTGATGAAGGGTGAGGTAAAGGAGGTGTTTGGTTGGTTCCAGGGCTCGAGAAACTGACCTCAGGCTCCAAGTGCTGCTTCCTCCTTGCGAGGCCTTGCATTATGGGGATTTGTTCATCTACACCCAGTCGAACATGGTTATGCTCAGGATGTACTGAGAATTAAAACTGGTATTGTAAAAGAGAGCAGCTTATTTCAGTACAGAGAGGTTGGAACAAACGTTTGCTTATGCCTTTCATTAATAGCTTTTGTTTTCTATACAAAGGAAAAGAATTTTCACTCTTAGTAATGAAATGGTCCACCTAACATCAATACGTGGAATGCTGTAGATCTCGCAGCAAGTGTCATGGGTTGGACTGACTCCCCATCTATTTAAAAATGTGATCCCAAAAAAGCAGATAAAAAAAAATCTCCCTCATCCCCACTCATAAATCAGGAACTGAAACACTCCTTTGTATCCTGCCTGGCTTTCCAAGATGGGATTTTAGCACTTCAGAAAATTGCCATGATCTTGTATTTGTACACTGTGTGGTGGTAAAAGAAAGCTACAAATCCATTTGTGGTTTATAAGCACTGCTTATTACAATACACATTAAGCCAAGTTTAACAAGGACTTAAATCATGGTGTAAGTTTCTGATTGTGTGTAGATTATTCCTAAAAGAAGAACATGTGATAAAATGCAGTGAGTTGAGCTAATTCAGTGCTCAACAAGCATGCCAAACAAATGCAATGGAGATGCTTAAGAAGTGTGGGAAGATGATCTATACATATGGGGAGAACTGGTAAATCTTAAACTCTCCTGT
>PPHD01029446.1:0-10600 GCA_002909625.1 Bambusicola thoracicus
AAACTTAAATTCATTATGTGGAAAGATGTAAGTAACATAAGCTATTTTGTTTTGTTCATGGTAATCCAGAGAAATTTTCATCAAACATTTTCAGGCAGATGTTAAACATAGAAGGAGCCCTTTATGAAGAAAATCCCATGACAAAATTAGAAACAAAACAAACAAACAAACAAAAACCAAACACTTGAACACTGGAGCAAACAAGTGTTCTTCTTGTCCTCATAAACAGGAGTTGGAGTCCTAGTGGACAATGTCTTTGGACCACATATCACTTGCCTTTTGAATTTAATGTAGAATATTATAAGGGCTGCTCTGGAAACAGTACCTTCTATTTTATTATGTTGGCCCATGACATGAGAGTCAGATGGTGGTGGTATGGCAGTAGGGGTTGAAACTTCCCCTGTTCTGTTGCATGTTGTTGCTATGTGACAGATGGCAGCAGAGGGGCAGTCTGACAGAATGGTGTCTGACATGGCAGTGCGGATGAAGCAATGGAGTGGAACTGAATGCCTCCATGTGGAAAAAATAGCACCTATTGACATTCAGTGATGCTTGCTGGATGTTTATAGAGACCAAACAGTGGATGTGAGTATAGTGAGGTGTTGGGTAGTGCTTTTCAGCAGTGGCAACAACATGAAAGACAAGCCATGTTCCATACAGCCATGCACAGCTATCAGACCATGAAATGAAGAGCATCTCAATCAGCTCATCCACATGAGTCATCAGACCACAATGAGGGAACCATGTACGGAGCTTAATATCAGCTTCAGTGTATTGGAAACAGTGATGTCAGTGTTGGAATATCACAACGTTTGTACCAGGTCCCATGAATACTCACACAGGAACAGAAAGAAGACTATATTCAAGTTTGTCAGGACCTATAGAAGCGATAGGTGGCTGAAGGTGACAGTCTACTGGAATGCGTCATTACTGATGATGAGACATGATGTCACCACAACGAGCTGTAGTCGAGTCAACATGTGAATTCCTCAACAGAGAAAAAGTTCAAGAGACAGCTCTCAGTGGGTAAAGTGATGTGCATTGTCTTTCAGGATAGGAAAGGGGGAATCCTGAATTTCCTGGAACCTGGACAAACCATCAACTCTTAACTGCTACATCCCAACACTGACTAAGCAGAAGACTCAAACTTCCAGATTCAGGCCAGAGAAGAAGACAGCCTTTTACTTGAAACACAAAAACACCAAGCCTCATACCAATTTTAAGATCGTGGATTGTATTTCCAATCTTGGCTGGACTCTCCTACCACACCCACTGTGTAGTCTGGACTTAACGCCTTGATTTCCATCTGTTCAAGCCAATGAAAGATGGACTGTGTGGGCAACATTTTCCTAACAACAGTAATACCATCGTAGCAGCTGTGAAATAGTGAGTCACTTCCACTGGTACAGATTTTTAGGAGCCCAGCGTGGATATTTCTGTTCATCTCTGGTGAAAATGCCTAGCTAATGATGGTGACTGTGTTGCAAAGTAATGTTTTATAGCTGAGAACTTGCTCTATCAAAGAGTCTTATTGTGCTCATTGTATCTGTTGTAGTTTCCATGGCAATAATAGGAGTCTATTTTCAAAGCAACCTTTGTAAGATAATGTTAGAGTAGAATAATATGTAATCAGAATTAAGGGATTTGGGGGTTGGAGTTTTACTGTAAATTCCTGGAAAAGGTGGGGTGCCAAATTTGGCAACAGCTATGCACACTATGGTAGCTTGTTCCCTTCTGCTATCCCAATCCTTCTATACACAGTTCTTGTGTCTCTTCTCTTCCTTAACCTTGAATGACAGGATGTGTCTAAGTGGCACCCATGCAAGCATGTTTTATGCAATGTCTAGTTCTCTGTTTGCTGGGGCAAGTTCTGAAAAAGTCAAAGCAGCTGAGCCCTGCAGAAGGTTAACTGTTAAAGAGTCACTGTGGTCTCAGGTCCTCTACAGGAAATACTAATGCAGAGCCAGTGCCAATGACTTACCTACTTATGGGACAGCAGACACAAATCCAGCCAGACTTCTGTATCATGCCTGTTGAAATGGCACCTGGCAAGCATCTGAATGTGACCTATTGACACAAGGACTGTTTGCAGCATATGAAAAGAAGTGGTCCAAAAGCTGCAGACAGCTCCCACCTGTTCCATGAGACAATTGTGGATACCATTCCTTTCCATTACATGGTGAAATATAGCTGTACAGTCCTCTTGCAAAGCTAATTGAGCCTATGTTATGAAAGCTTATCAACAAATATGCACCTAGATAGGTCTGCTCAGAGACCCTGCTTTTTCTGAAGAAAACAGTAAAAAGTCCTGACAGAATGAAATCCTTCAAAAGTGGAATAGATGAATTTTAGTGTATAAATACCAGATGTAACTAGATAGAGACTGGAGTTTGATGAAGAGGATAAGGGACAGAAGGAATGGAGTTCCTATGTTGGGAAAGAGCCTGTTTTGTTTGATGTGTTGCCTAATGTGGCTAAAGCGTATAAGTAATGTGACAGTGACCCCCTGCCAAGATGGGAAAGCATCCCAGCTGCTGTGTATGTGTGTTGTGCATATGTACACAAGGAGTTTATTAGAGGCTATTCACACTTCAGTAGAGCTTGGAGATTGCATTCTGTATTATATTGGTTAAATGAAGCATGTAACATTCTATATTTCTTGAACAAGAAATATTCATTCATTTGTACTTGTTTTTGTCATTCACATCTGGTTTTATTCCTTTGTTTTACTGAAAACACATGTACTTTTTAGGTGTTTTGACTGGGCTTGAACTGGAAGCCCAAGGAACTGAAGCAGTGTAAGTGCTTATAGGAGAACAAACTTCAGTTTAGAAACAGAAAAAAATATAGCAGTTTGATGCTGTGGCAAGCAGGTAGCATTCATTAGGTTGAACATAGTGCTGCATATACCTGGCAATGCTACCTCTGTGCTCATAGCAGTAAGCCTGAATGCTATTGTACTGCTGTTTCTGAACTTAGTAATTAAATCTGTTTTCTGGGGATTCTCTGTGCTGTACTCTGTATATAGAGTAGTTGGTGTGTGTTCTTCAGAGGTACTTAGACGAAGGCTTTCATGTGATATTCATTCATGTATATTTGACATTTGATAAATTTGTGGTTTTCTTATATTGTTGCTTTTGAAAATTAGTTACATGTTTATAATTCCTTTAAAGATTATTTTTTTTCCTGTGCTTTTGCTGAGACTAGTCCCGTATTCTTGCTGGAAAGTAGACATGCTGGCAGACAAATGACAGTGAAATTACAATATTTCAGTTGTGATGTGATTTTTTTGAAGTTTTGCTCCAGTTCACACCTGATATTCACATTAGTTGGGAAAAATAAATGACTAGCCCATGATCTTCTGAACATGTAGCCCATTAAATGTAAAGAACACGTAAAAGCTAATGGCAGACTTAGTTTAAAGGATCATTAAATAACTATTTTAGTAAACTGCTGAATGTCTGATTCTTGTTGAATCTTAAGGCCTATCAAACTGCATATTTTTCAAAGTTCATTGCCTACCACTGTGATTCTAGGTCTTCTATGACATTGGTGAACTTTTAAGAAAGTAATAAGTTTTTCGTTTCAGTGGAATATAACTCCTGGTACCATGTCTGTTGTTAACACGAACAGTCCGTGCACTGCATTTATCCAGAGTGATTATGCTTTAAAAATAAGAAAAAAAGAAAAAAAGAAAAAAAAAAGGCTCTGTGTCCTCGATAATTTTTTTTTCAATATATTGTGTTATGTGGCTTTAGATTTCTGCAGTTATTAAATATGATCTGTAGGATATTTGCACTCATAAAGAATACTTGATTATGCTTATTTCTTCCTTTGGCCTTGTTTGACTGTTAAAACGCAGCATTGCTTTTGAAGATTTATGGTAGATGGGTAGTAAGATTGCTGACTCTTAACTGCACCATTCAGGATTTCTTGATGGAAGGAGGTGGGAATTTTAAAAATTTCTACATCAGTGCAACAGAGACAGGTGATAGAATTGTATTTTCATTTGGAATCTGTCAATTTATTTGATAATGGCTTTTCACACACTTAATTTCTAATACTTTGTTTCTCAGCTTGTCAATTAACTTTGTTTAATACTCTGTTCAGAAGCAAGGGTCTCCCACTTTGTGTTTAAGCAGTAATGCTCAGCAAAGGTTCAAATTCTATAAATAGATGTATCTGCATACACAAGCTGTTAAAAGCTTTAGACAGTGTGTCAGAACTGTTTTTTTCCACATTATTCTGTGGATTTTTTTATGAAGCTTGAAAATATATTTTCAAGCTCCCTTTAACTGTAAGTAATGAGTAGGTTATTGAGTTCAGAAGTATGTGGAATACTGAGTGAGAAAAGGGCATGAGGACAAAAAAGGAGGCTGAATCTGAAAGAAAGAGTATTCAGTTTGTTTCTTTATACAGTTATCTCCCTACTACACTCTTCCTCACTTTGATTTACAGGGGCCTTACAAATTGGATGTCAAAACTACTGGAGTCTTTGAGAATACCCTAACACCTCTGAAAATGAATCTCTCAGGTTTTGGGAGGTCTGAACGTTTTGAGTCATGGTAAATTAGCTAGCAGTTATGTCTCCTGGGCAATATCTGTATCATGAGATAGGAGAAGGATAGGAAAAAGAACAAAAACAAAACAAACAAACAAACAAAACAGTATATTTCTTCAGTGCTTTTTCAAAAATTTCCATGATGGTTGACAGCTTTTCCAGGGTTGTTCACATGCAGGGAGAGTTCAGGACTCCTTTGGAGTACTGCTTAGAACTGTGGCCTAATTGTGATTTTGTTCATAACTTCCCTACTGAACTGTGACAGAGGCTTAAGCAAAAGGTAGGGCAGCAGCATCCTCTAAGTGTATCATTCTTTTTCACAAGGAAAGTTGTTTATGACCCTTTTTCTTTTTTTCTACTTGATTCCAGAAAGCAGTGCCAGCTTGTTCTGAGGACATTTAAGTAGATTATAAATATTATTACCCAAGCTCTGAAATACCCCCCTGCACATTACATTATTTCAAATATTTTAATCCTTTAATCTGTACACTATGTGACATCTGGTTAGTTATCTGACATAATAATTCATGTTGACTGTGTGTATCGTTATGTGTCATATGAGAGAAGTGCCAAGCAGTCATAGTGAGATGAGAATTTAGTTAAAATGCCCATGAGGCAGCGCCTTGGATTAAGAGAGACCTACCTGCATGTGGCATATGACCAACCTACCACCAGTGCAGCTATGTAATTTCCTTGTGTGAGTGTAATGATATCCTCAGATAAGCACCAAACAGAACTGGAGGGACAAGATAAACTACTAGAACCCAAGTTACAGAAGCACATAAATATTTACTTGATATCTCTTTATACCCTCTAGTCAGTGTGACAGATGTAGCTGTGTTTTAAAACATTATAATTCATTGAAAAATGGGAAAAGGAGGCTTTACCCCCCTCCCCTCCCTGGTAATATCAGATGTTCACTCTCTGTATCGGTGGGAGGAGCAGAGCCAAGTGCTGGTGGGAGAAGAAGGCAATTATTCCAGAGCCTCCTGATGGGCATGTGCTTCTTCCTTCCAGCTTCTCTGCTTTGGCCATGGGCTGAGGACTCATGGGACATGGACCAGATTGAAAAAGTAGAAGCAGACAGATGGTTATTTGTAGTCATCATGTAAATGTAAATCCTATAAAAATGTTTTCTTTTGAAGGGTGGAGGCTTTTGTGGTGAAAAGCAGGATTAAGACATGGTTATCTAACCTAGAATAATTTTAACCCCACCACCTTTCCTCCCACCCCATAAATGTTTTATCTCTGCCTCCTTTAAACAAATTGCCAGAGCCTCAGTCAAGGAAATTAATTTAGTTTCCACATAATTCCCTGAGTTTACAAGCATTGGTTTGGCTTTGGCCTGGATTTAGGCCTAAGCTGGCAGGTGCTGGTGAGCAGTTGTCATGATAGCAGGAACTTCTTTTTGTCTTTTTTCCTCTGGCAGTGCCTGGCCTGGAAGCATTTATCTTGCTGCTGCTGTTGCTAGATGTCATTGCTTTGCATTACTGCCCTCATGAATACCTGTAAGTGAGCGTGCAGGGTTCTGCATCCCTTAAAGACTGATGTGACAGTTCACAGACATCTATCTTGTTTGAGCAGCACCAGCCTTGTTAGAACTACAAAGAGACTTATCAAACTTTAATTAACTTTGGTCCACAGCATCATCATCAGCTGTACGTGTGACCTAGCTGTCCTTTCCCACCCGGTAGCCTCCCAGTGCCTTCCCAAGAAGCAAAGCCTGGGAGCCTTGTGCAGCTCCAAGGCCGCGTGTGGCTGAGCATGAGGGATTCAGCACCGCCACCAGCCTGGTGGAGGGGAGCAGGGGCCAGGCCATAAACTTTCTGTCTCTTTGGTGTCCTTCATTAAATGTACACTGAGGCCAAGTGTTAATGTTGGATTACAGCAAAAAAGTACATGAGGTGAAGAGGGGGAGCCTAATGGCAGCACTTCACCTCTTGGAATGAATTTTTAAAAAGCCCTGAGGAGGGCTGGCTTTGAGAGGGAACAAAAGCCTCTTGCCAACATCAGGAGAAGGAATCTGCTCAGCCATGCTAGCAGTTATTTGGAAGCGTATGGCAATTGTGGATAATTGGCTGAGGAATATTTTGCAGCTCTCAACCATTTTTCTGTTTTCACAGATGATTGTGCTATTAGATATGGTGAATGCACTAAGCTGTGCTGCAACTTTTCCATTTACCCTCCTAATATGTGTGAGCTCTGCTTCCTGTTCATGCTCCCTCCTTCTGTTGCTTTTTGTGTTGCTGAGGTCTGCTGCAGTGCCAGGACAGCTGAGCATGCCATCCAGCACCCCAGAATCTTCTCTATCACGAGCCCTTGCATGTCACATGGGGTAACATTTGGATGTGTTGGGGTAACTGCACTGATCAGATTAATTTGTGCTTTGTATTGGTGTTGTTATATTCTGTTAAAGGCACTGAGGCAGAGAAATGGCAGCCTATGCCCTCTAATCTTTACCTTATTGGGTTTTGTTTTGTATTCTTTTCCTTCCTTTACCTGGCTTTTTGTTTTTATTCTCTCTAAACTCAATGTTCCCCCCTTTTCTTCTCTGTTTTGTTTTCTCTCTGTATTCCATGCATTTTCTCTCTTTCTCTTTCTACCTCAACTTTGTTTTTACCTATTTCATTATTCTCACACAACATTATTTGTTTTTCTCCAAAACACAGAATACTACAGATGGAAATACTGAGACATATCTATCCAACTTTTGTGTATGTGCTGAGGAACACAGCAAGGTTAAATAAACACTGTAGTGTCAATTTTGTCTTCCATCAAGTCACGTTTGCAGTAGGACTTGAGTAAAGGAATGTTATAAAATCAAATCACCTCTTACCTTCATATTCTGCAGCTGATTAGAAACTTGCACAGCTGCAAGAATGATTCAGGGGAAGTGATAGTAATTTGCTGTGTATCACACCAAGAAACTCTGTTCTTCAGCTTCATGTAGCATTCAAGGAAAATGATTTCCTTGGCATTGTTGCCAAGAGTTAGGAGTAGAAAGGATAAAGTCATAGTGATGCTGGAACTGCTGATTTTCTGGGGGATTTTCCACTAATGAATTTGCACTGGAGTTCTGCAATTATATAAAAAGCAAAGCCAATATAAATTAATATTATTTTTCATGTTATGATAGCAGAAGTTCATGTTTCCTATTTGCCAATTGTGTGAAAGAGAGCATATCACTGCCTAGAAGTACATTTTTTTCCTTTGTAGCATAATAGTACCAGAGACATGTGAAAGTGCTTCCCAAAATAGGTGCTTTTGTAAGACCTTTTTTTTTCCTTCATTCTTTCCCTGAGGCTGCTGAGATAACAGCTTTCTTGGCTTTGTTTGAAAAATGGTGGAATGCAAAATCATAGAATCATAGAATGGATTGGGTTAGAATACTCATTACAGATCATCCCGTTTCAACCTCCCTGCATAGGCAGGTTGCCACCCACCAGCTCAGGCTGCCCAGGGCCCTGTCTAACCTGACACTGAACACCTCCAGGGATGGGGCATCCACAGCTTCTCTGGGCAGCCTGTGGCCATGCCTCACCACCCTCTAAGTTAAAAATTTCCTCCTAATATCTAATGGAAATATCCCCTCTTTTAGTTTAAAGCCATTCCCCCTTGTCCTATCACTATCAGATCACACAGAAAAGTCAGTCTTCTTCCTGTTTATAAATTCCTTTGTACTACTGGAAGGCTGCAGTGAGATCTCTCCCGGGCCTTCTCCAGGCTGAACAAGCCCAGGTCCCCAAGCCTTTTCTTTTATAGGAGAGGTGCAGCCCACCATCTTTAGCATACTACTTCTGTGTTGTGCATTTCGTAAGGTTATTCTATTTGATCTTGAAACACTATAAATTCTACTTCTGTCAGTTTGGTTATCAGAAATCAAAAGTATTGTGTTTGGTATTAATCAGAAATATTTTGGAGTTGAGTCTTTCATTATCTGTTGGAAAATGTGTATCTATTGGGTATGTTACTTGAGAATAATGAGCTCTTGCCAAAGTTACATCCATTTCCAACTGTGTCAGTTTTATTTTATGCTTGAAGAGCAAGGTGTAAATATTCACCTTCTTATTGTTAGGAAAGGAATTAGCTGCCAATTAATTCACTCCTTTCTCTGGGATCTGTCTGTGTATACCAAAATGCAGAACAGTATGTTACCTTGTATGTCATTTTGAGTGCCACCTTTATACAGGTTACTCACATCAGCCCATTCAGAAACCAGTTCTTCTATGTATTGATCATATTTTCTTGTGGCTTATTACAGAACAGAAAAATATTCACTTCCAAATGATAAAATGGGGCACATTTCATTAATATTGAAAAGCAGTAAATTATCTCTGCTTATGAGATGAGAATAGGCAATTTCTGCTGAACTCTTCCTGACTTGCTCCTTCACTAAGATACGGTGTTTTCTAATTTCTCAGAGGGCCCTGTTTTCATTAAGGGCAAGAACTGTTTAAAAGCTGTAATGAAAGCCTTACGTAGCTGAAATTCACGGAGGTGAAATGCCCTAAATTCTATTTCAGTAATTCATCTAGAGAAACTTTCAGTTTTATGTTTATAAGAATGTCGATTAATCTACAGAGTAGGATACATGTGGAAGAATAACAATGGATATCACTGTAACATAATGAAGCCAGCTAGTTGTGCCTAATCCTTCTTTATAGGAGCATAAGTTATGTGAGAAGCTAACATGCATTGCCTAATTTAATATTCCAACAGCTTGGTATTTTAAATGTTTTTTCCTTTCAATGTTGTGGGACAACAGTAGTCAAAGTTGCAAAAGTATTTAGAACAAAAAGAACCCCAACCTACTATTTTACAAGGAGTATTGCTTCCTTTAAGGGAAAGTGACCCTTATGCTAAGGGTAAAAAGACTAATGGGTGCTATAGATCTTTTATTTTCTTCCCTCTCATACAAAGATGTCACTTCATCTAACGTTTTCTTCTCTCCCTCATTTACTACATTAGTGCTACGAGATGACTTCCGCCAAAACCCTACAGATGTTGTGGTGGCAGCTGGAGAACCTGCAATACTGGAGTGTCAGCCACCTCGTGGACACCCTGAGCCTACAATCTACTGGAAAAAAGATAAAGTCCGTATTGATGACAGGGAAGAGCGGATCAGTGTGAGTACATCTCAGATGGTTGTTTATAGGCATGAAGCCTGCATTAAAAGCTCAGCAGCTGAGCACAGCAGACTGTCTTTGGGTTTTTCTGTGTACCTGATCATATACACCACTGTTATGGAGACCAGAAACTGCTTGGCTTTGAAGTCACAGACTTGGAATAGGACAGGCTTTTGGGATTTGCTGTACTGAGTCTGTGGAAGGTCAGACAGAGGAATGATGAGTTCCAAAACTGCAGAGACAGAGAAAAGTAAATCTAAACATACTCATCATTCCCATAGTGACTTGTTATTGTATTTGTGAGTTTTCCTCTGTTTATTCCTTCTGATTTGTGTGTCCAGCTTAAACTTCCTGAGGCTTGCTTTGTGCAACAGTTCTGAGTCCTGTTAGAGCAGGAAATTTGATTGTGTGATGTACTCTGTTAGATGTGAGCTGTCCCACTTTGGAAATAAGTGGATGACTTTGACAAGTTTGGCCTCACATTTCCTTGACCTCAGTTCTCTGTAAAATGAGAACACTATCACACCCTATATAAGAGGTATATTAAAGATAAAACCAGTCATATCAAAGAGGTATACAGATGTTCTATGTGGAAAAAAATAACCAAAACAGTAACTGAGGATTACATTAATAAGCTAAAATTTAGTATAAAAATTGGGCTGTATATTCTAAAGAAAGACTGAAATTATATTCTGAAGTTTAATTGTTCCTGAATAGTAATACATAGTGAGTAAATGAGCGATGATGGCACTTTTGTGATGGTTCCTTTTGTGTACTGAATGAAAGACGATCCAGCACAGAGATTTAACCTATCATGTGAATGGAAATTATCCCATGCTATGTGCAAACTGGTGGGACAAATTAAGGATACATGGACATATTTAATTTCTATTATTATTATTATTAATTTTTA
>PPHD01029447.1:0-10600 GCA_002909625.1 Bambusicola thoracicus
GCTGCTGAGGGAATTTTCAGAAATTTGCTATCTTTCAACAAATAAAAACCCAACAAAGTAATACTTGTAATGTTTATTCAAGCAAGTCTCATTCTCTTCTAGTGGTTTTACATTGCATCAGTATTACTGGGCACAAACGAATATCAGATATAACTGACACAAGTCAGATACTGGTCTAGATTTTATCTTAGCAGAAGGTACACTCAAAGATAAAGTATGAATGGAAAATGAAATGGAAAAAGACTTTGTTAGCCAATATACACTTACAGAACTGGATTTTTAAAAAGCATGCTCTAACCAAGTCTCTCTCTCTCTTTTGCTTTTTAAATAGATATTGGTTTGCCTTGAAGTATGGCTGCCAAGCTGCATTTAGACAAGACAGCAGTGGAGATGTATCAGAAACAGACCCTCCCAACATCATTCAGAAGCAAGCTATTGATGTACTGACCGATATTAACATGCTCAAGGTATTCAAGACTTTTCTTGAGACCACACCACAGCTCTTTGTTCAGATTTATGTACTCATGGAACACAACAACCGTAATTTCTACCAATGTGAGTATTTCTTTCACTGTGATTTGAAAGTTGAGGATCTTACCTAAAAGCATAACTCATGTTATTGGATAATATTTTAAACATATTTTGGTAAATGTATACTCCACTGTATAATTGCTTTGCATTTCATTATAATTTCTGTCTGGAGATATCAGCACTGTTAGGTAGGGCTCTTTGATAGTCCATGAGTTGACAGGTACTGTGATGAAATGGTCAGATGAATCTCATCTTAAACATGAAGGGTCAAGCCTCAGTTTTAGATGCCAACGTAACAGACATCCCTGTCTCAATATCAGTTGCACAAACTCAACTATTTATGGGCTATCTGCAACACGTTAAGAGTTTCTAAGTCATCTGTGTGTGCAAATGACAAACACAGTACACAACATCTATGAGATGAGCAACAGCAAGAGATCCCAAATAACAATAGATGTCTAGATTTAGGCAACTAAACTGAGTCTTAAAATTAACGTGTCTTGTTCAGGAGCACAGAGGAAATATGAAGTTGGTATGAAGATAGTGCAAAGAAAGCACAAACTTGTCCAAACCTTCAGAAGTTCTAATGTAAAAGAAATTCCTTGACTTAAGTCTAACATTTGTTTTTGTGTTTTGTTTAGATGCTGCCATTATTGTTTCATTTTGTGGTATTTCCTTTTCAATGGTTGATTATCAAATATCACTACGAAAATCTCTGCCTGATAAAGAGGAATTGGAAGTGCTCCCCAAGTTAGTGTATCTCTTCTATAAACTGCTTACCATCACTTCTTGGATACTCAGTATTTCACTGATCACTCTACTAAGCGTTAGAAGTTCTGTAATTCTGCTGATATTTCTTTGGAGCTGCGGCTTTGCCTGGACTTTGAAACAGCACACAACATTTTGCAAATCCAAGGAGATGGAATATCTGTACAGAACTGTCATTGGAATCATTCTACTTTTTACTTTTTTTAACATAAAGGGGAGAAAAACAAAAGCTTGCATTTCTATTTATTATGCTACACACACCCTTGTAACTGTAGGTATTTTGCTTGTATGTTTGTTTTGGAAACCTGCTGTTATAGAGGAAGTACATCTTACAGTTGTGATCATCTTAACTATTCTCAGCTTGGTGTTAGGCATTATTTTTCTTGCTGTTTATTACAAGTATTTTCACCCCACCACTTATTGCAAACAACAGACATTTTTTGATGAAGTTGATAGAAGGGGAGGAGACAACGTGGAAGTTGGTAGATTTCAAAATTTCATAATGCAATGAGCAATATAGGTTTTGGTATAGACTGCAAAGCAAACTAGACTTATCAGTTCTGAATAACTTTTCCATGGTGTTATATAAAGCACCTTTATAACACGAATATTTTTCTACATGCTAGTCAGTGTTACTTTTGAAAAGGAATCAATTTATCCATCCAACCCAATTCACTGTTTTAGTTTTTAGCAGTGCAAATAAAACATAGGAAAAGCTAAAAGCAAGTCAAATGAAAGTTAGCATTACCGATGTGTTCTGTTTATTTATGTTAATACTGTTAAAAGCAAGGCTTACTTTTCTTGCTGGAAGGAAAGAGAAGTGTATTTGAAATATTGAGGGTGGTGATCCGTGAGCTGGCTGTTTCTTCCCATTACTCTAAGAGCTGCAGTTTTTATACAGATGAACATAGGTACAAACCTTACTGCCTTCTCCTTAAACATCCCATGAAGAAGAATAGCTTTGATTTATGACCCAATCACTGTCATGCCACAAGAAAACATGAGAAGATATTTTAAAGCATTTTATCTTCTAGGTGTTTTAATGACTCCTTTACTGCCTTTGTTCTGCTAATCTTTCACACACCCTTTGTTTAGGAGTGATGCCAGTTTGTTGTTCTGGACTATAATAGCAGCTTGAGTGATTCATTGACAGCAATACATGTCTCAGAAATATAGGAAGAACTATCTTCCTTGAAGTTTTCCTATCCTCTGAGTTCCAGGATACAACACTTAAATGCTGGTTTACACTGAAGGAGGAAGCTATGCAAGGTATGCAGTGGTACAGCTTCTTTTGTCTTTGTCACCAGCCGCAGCTTCTTTAGAAATAAAACCTAAGGTGAAGTCTCTCAGAGCTGCTGGGTTTTACATTTGAGTTATGAAAAATGGGCTTCTTCTCCAATAATTCACATTTGCTATTAGTGTAGCCACAGGCAAAGGGAGGAAACAGCGCTTGAGAAAAGAGACTAGAGATAAGCACAGCTGATAAACTTTGCCAGGAACAAAATCTGTTAGAATTATTGATGGACAGCAAACATCTCTGAAACTCTGGGGGAAGGGCTGATGCTTCGGATGATACTCAGGGTGCTGAAGAGTTGTTTTCTGTGCCTTTTGTCCAGACTGCTGACCACCCTGTGACTATTACTCTTCCAGCCTAAGCAGAGCTCAGTGAAGTTTCTAAACATTCCCTTCCTGTTGTGCTGTCAAATAATTGCTTTCACAGTTCTCTTCACAACACCAACCATTTACATCTCCTTAATCCTGGCTGAGGGAATTAATTTCTAAGTGCACATTATGGACTACCTCATTTGACTTTCTGAGGATGCACGTGAAAAAGCAGTGTAGTAAGATGAAATTACTTCTGAAAATCCCTCATCTCCAACTTAAAAAAAAACCACAACCCATGAGACTCGAGCAATAGTTTTCCTTAAATAAGTATATAAACCAACACTTTTTTCTACTCTGGAGAAGAGATTCATTTGCCATGCAAATGCTGCAAAAGGAAGAGAAAGGGCATAAGGCTCCAGCCTTCTGTGTATACCATCCTTGTCCCAAGTTCTGTCTCCTTTCTCTATAGTGTATTTATTACTTCTGCTGGTGCTTTGGCAGCAAAATACATGGTTTTAGGATTAATTTATTACTTCTTTCACACAAAAATAAATCCTAAATAACGAAGACTAAAATCCCTTTATTTCTGTCTATACTTTTGTTTCCTCATCTGAAGTAATAAGAAGGGACTACGGAAAGGCAGGGTAGAAAAGTGAGAACATTACCTTGCAGAAAAATATATTTTTTTCTAACTACTACTTGGAAGAAGACCTCAAATCTTGCACATTATCTGGGAAGCAGATCTCTGGGGAAACATGAGCTTCTGAGAAACTGAGCATCAGGCTTTCAGCCCTGGGGCCTCCAGGTTGTCTGCCTGCCCGCCAGACGCTAGAAACGTGGAGCCTTAGTTGTGTTGGGGAAGGCTAGTTTACGCTGAATCAAAACAAATTTGTCCCGGTGACTTTTTTTTTTCCCCTCCCTTTCATCAAACTCACAAATTCCAACTGAAAGTATTTCATTGTCATATCTCTGTCCGACTCTTAACACTCATTTTTGTTTCATGGAAGAAAAACTGCATGGTTTGTGGGTTTCTATTGCTCCCCTTTTGCGTTCTCCTTATGTCTCATCATTCTCTCTTCTGAGCTACAGAAGAGGATTGCGTTATGGAAGTTAATTTGGAAACAAAGGGATCTATGTTGTAATTTATATCACACTAACACACACACCTTATACTTTCATTCCCCATTTCATTCTTGTGAGTTCTTGGGTATCTAAGTTCATTCTTATTCTAAACTTTGGAACAGATCCTTTGGGAAGCCATGCAGGTTCTTTTTATAAAGCTTAAACAGATCTTTGGTACCCTACCACAGATACTGAACAATCTTCATTTTGCCACTATCAGTCAGAGGGTCTTAAAGAAAAGTGGATTCCCGTCAGCACATCCCTTGTAGACTTTCTTTTTTTCCACAGTTTGAATACCCTCCCTTTCTTCTTGACCTTGCATTCAATATTTTCTCTTAATTAAAGAATTCAATGTCTTTAAATACATTTGGTCATCCTAATTCATTGTAGAAGGGAGAGGGAAAAGCAAGAAAGCACATGGATTGGTTATAGACACATTTCATAACGTCAGAGGCCACTTCAGTCAAAACAAATAAACCCCCACTTCACCAAGGTGTAAAGTTCAAACAATAGATATTACACACGTCCTTTCTGTTCCCTGACTACTCTTAAAATTCAGCTGCCACTCAGTTTATGCATTGTGCCTGACCTTGTCATTTTAATCTAACTGCAAATTGAAAACAAATGTATTTTCTTTCTTTAAAAAAAAAAAAAAAATTAGGTCCATTACATCTTACAAGAAGTATTTTAATAAGTTAACTAAAAATAATAAACAATTTCTTCCTGTTTTGACTACTGTCAGGCCTGAGTAAGAGGGACAACATTCAACAGAATTGTTTTAATTATCCTACTAATATTCAATGTGCCGTTTGATGGCATTGGTGAGCTCACCTGATGTACCACAGATAGCACTGATTTATGAAGCCATAATTGGGGTTCCAATAAACATTTGTCAAAATAATGTATTCATTCAAACCAAAGTCTTCTTTATTTATTCATATAAAAGAGCACTTAACTTTCAACAAAGAATTGCCAGCCATCAAAAACACTCCATAAACAGAGGAAATTTATGAAGACACAGTACCAGAGGGTGATCAGTGAAAGACTAAAGTTCACTTTAACCCTTCAGGGTGCTCCATTCTACCTCTTCCTTGTTATTTGGACTGTACATATTTCTTCCTAAGAGCCCCGAGCCCAGAGATTAACCTTTGCATATTTACACATTCAAAGTACTAGACCTCTTTTCTACCATAGTCTTACATCTAAATGACTCTTTCAAACCTACAGTCTTCCATTTTCATTATATAGTGTAGAAGTACATATGCAACACAAAGGTATTTGGTTTTAGTAATGAAAAGTTGGTAGTAAAGTCTGCTGGTGAACCACCTGCTCAGCACATATCTGTGACCTTCAGTCCCTCTGATTAAACACAAGTATTTTCTTATTGTGGACATACAGACACATTGGAAAAGATACATTTACCCATTTGGTTCTGTGGGAAGTAGATAAACTACTGAGAATCAAGGTCTAAATATCCCTGAACAATTCTTGGCTGCTGTGATAGAAAAAATAAGGTACAAATCTACAGGCTTGGAGATCACTTTGAAGTATGAAGCTGGATAGGAAGACATTCCAAACAGACAAAGTGAACTAGTAGTTCTCAGTGTATTTTCCACATAGCATGCTCCACACATTAGATCAAGCCTAATGTATTGTATTATAGAGTAGGAAGGGACTTCAGACATCATTTTATAGTTTGCTTGTCGCAAAGCAGCACCACTGCGCCATTCTTGGCAGAAAACTTCTGGCTTGTTTGGAAAAATATAACATCCCGGGTAATCTCTCCTAGATCTTGGTCAGAAGCCTGCTACATCCAGACTCTTTACTGTAGTCTTAGCCTTTTGTTGTCCTCCCTGCCTCCCACAGCGGATGATTTTTCTTCCTTTGAGAAGCAGTATTTTACATATGTGAAGGTTATTATCACATTCTCAGACTTCTGAGTGCCAACAACACAAAGCCATACTCATACACAAATTGTGTATGTCCTTTCTTCAAGGCTGTCAATCCTTTCTGCTCTTCCTTTCATTTGATCCACATCCTCCTCCAAGTGCAGCATCACCAACTCCACAGTACTCCAGCACTACTAGTTGAGTATACCTGATGCATTACTTATGCCCATGTGTTATACTCTTACTTTAAATAATAATTGCATTTCCCACCCCCCCACCTCCAATCAGCAACATAATTTTCAGTGACTTGTTACTGGTGTATTACTCATCCTGTTAACCCAGAATTCAGCCAGGCCTTTGCTTATAATTTTGAGACACCTGAGGAGAACCATTATCTTTTTGTATTTCGGTTGTGCCCCTTTCTGGGCCTTTACAGAAGTTACTTCCAACACGGAGATTCACATATTTACTGAACAGCATTTGACAGAAAATGGATTCTGCCTGGTTGATGTTGTGCTGTTGGAAGGATAGGGGACAGCAGATATAGCTGCTTTAAACCAGTTTCAGATCACACAAGAAAGGCAGAGGTCACAATCCAGTAATAAAGAAGGAATTCCTTACCCCTTCCCAAGGATTAGGACTCACCAAACACTCCAGAGGAGGTGTCCTCTGCATAGAGATCCTTCTCTTATGGCAGCCAGCCCTTAAGCAAGGTTAGGAAAGAACCCCCTTCTGGTTGCACAGGTGAACTACTTTCACCAGTGCTACCAGGGCTGACTACACCCCTTCACCAGGTGCTCAATCAGTGGCTCAGGCCATGACATAACAACTCCCATATAGGTGTGTACAACAGTTATATCACTGTGCCTTTCAAGGAGGTGTTCAAGCCCAGGCTGGATGGGGCCCTGGGCAGCCTGGTCTAGTATTAGATATGGAGGTTGGTGGTCCTGCTTGTGGGAGGGAGTTGGAGCTTCATGATCCTTGAGGTCCCTTCCAACCTAAGACATTCTATGATTCTGTTGACAATTCTGTTAATGATCAGGTCTTCAGACCCATTAGTCTCACCTCTGTGCCAGGGAAGATCATGGAACAGATTATCCTAGAAGCCATGCTAAAGCAAATGGAAGGCAGGGAGGTGATAGGGGAGAACCAGCATGGCTTCAACCAAGGACAAATCCTGCTTGACCAACCTGGTGGCCTTTTATGATGATGTCACTGCATCAATGGACAAGGGAAGAGCCACTGATGTCACCTATCTTGACTTCAGTAAGGCCTTTGAAAAAGTACCCCACAGCATCCTTCTCTGCAAATTGGAAAGGTATAGATGTGATGGGTGGACTACTCAGTGGATGAAGAACTGGCTGCAGGACCAAGTCCAGAGACTGGTGGTCAATGGTTCAATGTCTGGATGGAGATCAGTTACAAGCAGTGTCTCCCAGGCATTGGTACTGGGGCCAGTACTCTTTAATATCCTCATCAGTGACATCAACAGTGGTGCCAAGTACACCCTCAGCAATTTCGTGGATGACACCAAGCTGTGGAATGCAGTCAACACACCAGAGGGACAGAATACCATCCAGAGGGACCTGGACAGGCTGAGCAGTGGGCCCAGGTGAACCTCGTGAGATTCAACAAATCCAAGTGCAAGGTCTTCCACCTGGGTTGAGGCAACCACCATTACCAATACAAACTGGGGGATGAAAGGATTGGGTGCAGCCCTGCTAAAAAAGACCTGGAAGTACTGGTGGATGGCAGGCTGGACATGAGCCAGCAGCATGTCCTTGCAGCACAGAAAGACAACTGTATTATTCTGGGCTGAATCAAGAGATGCATGACCACCAGTTTGAAGGAGGTGATCCTGCCCCCTACTCTGCTGATGAGGCCTTATCCAGAGTACTGCATCCAGATGCGGAGTCTTCAGTACAAGAGAGACACATGAGACATGTGCCTGCTGGAGTGCATCCAGAGAAGGGCCACAGAAATGATCCATGGAATGGAACACCTCTTCTATGAGGACAGGCTTAGAGAGCTAGAACTGTTCAACTTGGAAAAGAGAAGGCTGCAAGGTGACCTGATAGTGGCCTTTGAGTATCCAGAGGGCAGCTACAGGAAAGGCAACAGACTCACTCTTTAGCAGGATCTGTGACAACAGAACAAGGGGAAACAGCTTCAAGCTCAGGAGGGTAGATTTAGGTTAGATAAAAGGAAAGTCTTCCACAGTGAGCAGGGTGAGGCACTGGAACAGGTTACATAGTATTGTGGTTGATGCTCCATTCCTGGAGACTTGCCATTCAAGGCAAGACTGGATCAGGCCCTGGGCAACCTGATCTAGCTGTGGTGTCCCTGCTCAGTGCAAAGGAATTGGACTACATGGCCCTCAGATGTCCCTTCCAACTCCAAGGATTCTATGATTCATTATACTGTTTGAATTAAATAATGAAAAAGTCACAGTAGAATGAAAGAATATTTCTGTAGTCTGGACTCTGGACAATGGTGTCAAACAATAGCTATAACCACATGCAAGATTACATGCTACAGCCCTCTCCCAAGCTGTTCTGCAGTAACAAAATCATTCCTGAACTTAGATTTAAATGAAAATATAATAGGATATTAAGTTGCTTTGGATCCTCAACAGCCAGAGAGAAAAAAATCACATCCAAGTGTTTCATTTTATCTGCCCTGACACCTATTTAGGACAGGATGATCAATCTCCCTTTAGATAAGCCTTTTCCCATTAACTAGAGAGGGAATGCTGCCTACTAGCTTTTTCAGATAGGTAATGTTAGGTGAGAAATCAATGTTCTTAGAGTAATTCTATTATATACAGCAGAACTGCAGCAAATCATCACATCTCTCTTCAGGTTGTCTATATAGGGAGAACAGGGATATCTGCTGACTGCTTCTACCACTGAAAAGCTTAAAACTGAATGATGAGAGAACATCTTTTTCCTATAGACACTCTTCTGAAGGGCTGAGATCTCTTGAATCTCATGTGCTGCTTCTGCTTGACAGGTTGTATTTAGCAATCTCAGATTGCTTATTAAATCCTTTGAACCATTTTGAAAGACAGTTTTAAAATAATAATTCTTCCTCTGAAACTTAATGTTCCAGGTTAGTACGCAACCATATAAATTACTTTACAGTTAAAAATATATCAACTTGTACTAGATTTTGCCTAGGTGTAACTCGTCAATATTATCCTAAAATACTTTCTCAGTTGAGAAGTGAAAGAACTTATTCCAAAACAAATTCTCTTTGCATTCTCTACCATGGCACTGAGTACACAATCTTAACTGAGTATGAATATTACAGCTTGCAAAGCTAAATGCAAGTAATGAGCACAAGGGAAGGCAGGATAGGCCACAACGCTGAGAAAGCCAAGTTTTTTTTTTTCCCAAGTCTTCTGTCCACTTCTACTGTTCTTTTCAACAGCTTGGTGAATTTTATGCAAAGAAATTAAACAGGGTAGTTTCAAACTGTGGGGAAAAAAGGTGGTATCAAATTATAATTAGTAGCTGAATGTCTATAATTATATACTAAGATTTTTGCAATAATTGTAGCTGTCACTAATTTATGCCTTTGAAAAATGAAAACCCCAAAGCTCCCCTCCAGTTTATTTGTCTGAGAGAACATAAGTGTTTATGTGTATGTAGTCAGCATTATAATTCAGACAGCTGGGTGTGGCCTTCCTCAGTCTGAATGAACAACAAAAGACTCAAATCATGTTTTGGTAATGAGGGATTGTGCATGGGATAACAGAAGTGGATAACTCACTAGTCTTTTCATAGGCAATAGCTTCTCACCTACCAAGCAGGGCTTGGCCTGCAAGAGTCAGCAGTTTAAAATGCTCTACACGCAACATAGATGGCCCCTTGTTTGCTATTAAATAGCCTCTTATGCTTGGGTACTTTGAGAAAGGATGGAGCAAGTTTTTTCAGCTCAACCGTTTAACAGAAAAGCAATAGCATTCCACTTAAAACACAAAGCCTCCCACTTCCAGCTCTGATTTGTCAATAAGATGTGCAGAACCAGTGACTGTCAAAGCAGTAATTTGTTTGCTCTTCACAAAAGTCCCAATAACACTGTGTCAGTGGTATCTCATCTATGTGTCAGACAGCCATATTCAGAGCAAAAAAAATTAACTTAGAGATTAAATTTAAAGACTCCCAGCTGGTTTTTTATTAGATAAAGGGTTTTCCTAGCAGTCAATTGGAGTGAACGTGTGGGTACTGATACAGTTTACTGTAGCTAACCTCACAAAGATGACCCCCAGGGCCTTCTGTCAGCCGCTTTCCAGATGGGTGGCTCCAGCATGTTCTGGTGCATGCATTTGTTCCTCCCCAGGTACAGGACATAACCTTCTCCTTGCTAAACTTTACGTGGTCCATCTCAGCTGATGTGGGGCATCAGTGAGATGAGGTAAGATGTACTAAGTTGGAAAACGCTAGTTATTCCTACTTACTGTTCTTAGATCTGTAATCAATTATTATTTGGATTAGTGGTTTATCTGAACATAATTAAGAGGTCTTCATCTGTCCTGCCACCTTCATTCATATCCACCCAACATTCCACCAGCTAAGAGGGGTTGCTCTCTGTCATCTGAGCATCAGGGATGAATCAACTTTTTGACATTCATAAATTAATATACTATATCTAGACAGACAGAATTAACATTAAGTCAACTG
>PPHD01029448.1:0-10600 GCA_002909625.1 Bambusicola thoracicus
GTGTGAAAAACTTCCTCCTAATATCCAACCTAAACCTCCCCTGTCTTAGTTTAAAACCATTCCCCCTTGTCCTATCACTATCCACCCTCATAAACAGCCATTCCCCTTCCTGTTCATATGCTCCCTTCAAGTACTGGAAGGCCGCAATGAGGTCTCCCCAGAATCTTCTCTTCTCCAAACTAAACAATCCCACTTCCCTCAACCTTTCCTCATAAGAGAGGTGCTCATACATCTTTCCTTCACATGTTTACTTTCTTGGTCAACTCAGAGAGAGAGCAATGAGTGCTCTAGACCTCCTCCCAAAATTATTTTAAGCTCAGCAAGTGCTTAGATCTCATCCACTGGGGCCTGACAATGCAAAAAAGATGAGATGGGAAAAACACTCAGAAGTATTTCACTGCAGTATTTTCACTCGTCTCCATTAGTATTTCTTCTTCTGAATAGTAGAATCAAAGAATGGCTTGGGTTGGAAGGGACCTAAAGGATCAGCAAGTTCCAGTTCCCCTGCTGCAGGAAGTGCTGCCAACCGCTAGATCAAGTACTAAGCCAGACTGCCCGTAGCCCTGTTCAATCTGGTCTTAAACACCTCCAGGTATGGAACACCCACAGCCTCTCTGAGGAACCTGTTCCAGTGCCTCACCACTCTCTCAGGGAAAAAAACTTCCCCCCTGACTTCTAATCTAATACTTTTTGATATGCATTAATAATAAAGATTTTTTCCTCACCATATTTCATTTAAAGCTCTGTTACCTATACAAAAATTTCCTTTCTGGTTAGCTTTTCTGTTCTAGTTATGCAGTTGCTGGACATGATTTGCTTTCTGTCTCTGCTGAATGAACTGTATTTCATTGCTAAGAAACTGCCTCATCATAATGAGGATGCCCTTGTCAGCACAATTCATTCTTAATGACAACCTGAAACAAGAGGATGCAGAGAGAGATGGCTTAGTTTTTCAGCAGGATGAAAGCCTAGTAGTTAGTGGCTCCTGCTTTCAGTCATTTATCAGGAAACTGTGCTCTGTAAGAGCTTAGATGCCTGCATGAGAAGAAATCAATCTAGTCTCATTGTCTGGCTGGGATTCAGTGAGAAAAACGAAGCAGTGATTTTAGAATGGACCTTAGAGAGTATCTTAAATGTTTCGTGGAACAGTAGAGACTTCTTTGTTGGAAAAGACCTTCAAGATCATCAAGTCACACTATTCTGTGCTAGGTAACTGCAATTCTTTAAGAAAGCAACTCAGATAAGTAGATATAGTCTATTATGAGAAAAGTCACCAAGGTCAGAAAATGGTCTCTGTACAAGAGATATTTTTTTCCTATTATCTCTAATAGAATGATTTTTCTTGTTTTATAACCTCCAGCTGCTTCCAAGGTCACAGATAGGCAAACCATTTGCCAACACAGAATTAGTGCAAATGTGGCTGAAAGTTAAGAGAGAGCACCCATTCTGTTACTTTTTTCAAAGGTTACAACACATCACAGATTTATTCTTTGTTTGTTTGTTTGTTTAATTTTTTCCCCAACCAGCAGCAGCAGTGAAATATTTTTCACTGGCAGAAGCAGCCACACATTTTTTTTTTTATCAGTAGAACTGGAAGATCAGATTATAAATAGCATCATACAGATGTCCTCCTGCTGAAGATAATCCTAGTTGATCCCATACAAATCAATGTGAACTCTATGCTGACAGGGCAGCCCTTTTCAGAGATAAACTAATCTAGAGATGGAGGGATTGCTGAGTGAGCAGTTTACAAACCATAATTTACCTGAGAAATGACGATTCTCTTTCCATATCTGATGCCCGGCACCCTGGCTAGAGTAAGGGGAAACTTGGATTGCAAATGTGAACTGGAAATAGAGACCCTCAGTTACTCTGCTTCCCCTACAGCTCAGAAAAGAAGGAGCAGTATTGAATGAGCAAAAAAAGAGGTCCATTGCTGTGACTGCTTGGCTCTTCCATCCACTTAGCAGGTACAAGGAGCCAAAGCACCACATGTATCACCAGCCCAACCCCGTATTTTTGCACCCAGAGAAAGATGTGAGAGGAAATATGCCTCTTTTCATAAATGTCTTTGCATTGCTTTGTGAGCCAGATGGCATCTCCTAGCCCTTTCTTATTTTTTGATGAGATTCTGAGATATTTTCCTTTTACGGCTATGTTGAAGAGTGCAGAACATCCTCTGACCAGGCAGTGAGCTTTCCAGGCTCGCCAGTGGACGTAAAAAAGCAGACGTTGGTAGCTCCTACAGCAGTAATGAGCTCTTATAACCAGTGAACATAAACAAAAGAATACACATTGATAGCCAATGTCACTTAATAGCAAAATGGTGACAACTTCACTGTAAATGCCTCTTTTCAGCCTTCCCTCTTCTCTGATCATTTTGTCTCCTGTCCCCACTGAGGTTATCTTTGGTAAAGAAGATAACCGTTGCCAGAAATGGGACAGACAGTTTTGTAATTTCTGATGTACCACAGGAAAGAAGTAGGTCTGATGTTGATCAGAAATCACAACAAGCAAGCTCAGAGGGGTCTGCTTCTTCCATCCAGCGGGGGAAGCAAACAAATTTAATGTCTTTGCCTTAAAAAACAGATTATCCCAAGTCTTAAACATATCACATGTGTAATGTTGCTGCTGTGTGGATGGAGATGAGTGAAAAAAATGAGGCATCAACTGTATCTCCAGCAACACCCAAAGCAGAGTTTAAATCAGCATGGCAAATTAGCTATACTAGTAGCCCTGTAATAATGCAAGAAAGCACCTAATGCGATAGCAGCCTTACTTTTTCTCAATGGAATCAATGGAAACTTTGCCCATAAGGGAACTGTACTAGGTAACTTACCCATCTATGGTCACAAGTGAGTTGTAAACTCGGAGTTTCTGCTTAAACTAGTGGTGCTTCCTTGACTTTAGAGCATGAGCTAAGGAACAGGGGACAGCCGTGGAGCTGCTGATGGCTGCTGCTAACTGCAAATGTGTGAGCAGCAAATCCAGGAGGTGAGCTGAGGTAAGGCCAGACAGATTCATGAATAATGCAATTTCATCCCCCTGCACACAGAGTTAAAATGCTCCTAATTGTTGCTGGACAGATGGGACCAAGATCCTCTGTGGCTGGTTTGCTGCTCCCTGGAGAGGTAGAGCTCTGTTAGAGGAATGTTAACCTAATTAAAAAAAAAAAAAGAAAAAAAAAACATGGATATCTATTAAAATAAAACAAAATATGCTTTTCCCTTTCCTTGTATTGCAATTTTCTCACTGACAGGCTAGGTAGCAAATTTAGAGCAATGAAAAAATTTTTACCAGAAATGTACTGCAGTATTTCTAGGGACACCAGCAGGTGCTGCTGAATAATTATTTTTTAATGTATTCATTCTATTTTACTGCTTAGAGTGACAGCCATTAGCAATATAAATAACATTAGATTCTCTTTTATGGACCAACCTCCTGTCAACATTCATTTTTAAAAGGGTAGGACAAAATATTCTCCATAGAAAGAGGAAATCCATTTATTTCATTTTCAAATGTAAATACACACACATTTGCATGTATATACAATTTTTTTTTTCACTGAATGATTTACCCCAGCAGAAAAAATCAGACTGAAGCTCTTAACACCTCTTTCTCCTCTCTGACCTCTGATTTTATTTTGCATTTAAAAGACATTTCTTCCTATTTACATCTTTTGAGCTAAAGGATAGTGACATGTATTGTATAGCATGGATCAACATGCTAAGCAAGCTTATTGAAACAAAATTATTAAAGCTCTTTAGAGAAAACTGTTGTGTGAGATAGCTCTGTCAGTATGTCAATCCCTATCAGTACAAGTGCAATAACACAGAACAGCTAAACTAGACAATCAGCTGGTGAATATCAGTGAATTTACTGATGTCAGGAGAGCAGTCTTTACTTGCTCCAATAATCAATGCCTATGGCTATTTTTCCTTCCAGTTAATTGAAGTCCGCTATAATCAAAGACAGTAAATATGATGCCACAGTAGCAAGAAGTGATGTATCCCTGAACAATGATTACACTCAAAACCAAAGTCACTCTCCTGTGTCACAGCCCCTTACTAGCATCATGTGGGGTGAAAGAATTTGTTCTGGAGTCTCAAGAAAGCTTCAGCACAAGACAAGAGGGAAAAGTACAGATTTTGTTGCCTGTGTGACACACAGAAGGTTTGTTGTCTAACTCCACTGAGTACAGATATCCATTCTGAGGTTCTCTTGGAGCTGTGGTCCAGATCCTGCGGTCTCTTTTAGGCCATTTTATTTTCTCTGGTCTCATATTGAAAATGTAGAAAGTTGAGGGCAACCACAGTTCACTCAGCTAACTAACCCAGGATGTGTTTGAGGGAGATCTTAAACTTAATGAGTCCCTCCTGGGCTTCAGAGTGAAATGTTTTATCAGTACATAAGTGGATAAAAGGGCAGAACTTCTACACTTGGCATTCTTTCCACTTGCCTGTTGGGTACCACTTCTTCTTCAGGTACCATCTTGCTGCTGCCTGAGAACATCTGATGGAGAGTTGCAGTTCAGAGGCAGAGTACAGTGGGTCACCAAGCTGCTTGGAGCCTGGCAAGAGGCTCCAGAGCAGCCACAGTCTCCTGGATTTAAATCTATGCTCTTCTAAGTATGCATTTAAGCATCTTGTGAGCACCTTTTTTGCTTGATGGGTCCTAACACCCCTATCTGTTGAGGTCTAACCTTTGACTGTGAACATAGAGATTGACTAAACAGACATTTTTACATGGATCTTTGCTTAGGAAAAAAGTTGCTGTTGATAATGGGAGCTAAACCACAGAGCACATCCTTTCAAACAGCCTTGTTCATAATTTCCTGAATTCTTCAATTCAAAATGGAGCCTAAGATTCTTACTGCTATAGTAGTGATGTGAATTTGGAGCAGTCCAGCTCCCCATCAGGCTAACAACACCAGGACATGAATTTGCCACTCTCTCCCTGTGCTGGCAGGAAATGCATGAAATGGCCCATAGTGCAGAGAAAAATAAATGATTTTAGGACAGTCTCCTGTATTTGACCATCATCTTATCCAAGACTCCAGCTCTTCTCAGTGCCTTTATTGTGTACATGTGTTAAAGGCACCGGTTTTGCCTGTTATTGAAAAGTCTATCCCAGACTTAAATCCCAGATGTGATTACTGTCTGTATTCAAGATCTCCCTTTCTCCTTCTCTCCTATTCTAGACCCACAGTTATGACAGCTGTCAGCCAGGATGCAGTTAGAGATTATGTATATTACTCCTTATGATGGCTTTTAAGGCTTTCAAGAGAACTTTTCCTGAAATTTAAGATGGTTTTCTGCTACCATTGTTTGAAATCACATAGAACAAGGAAGTCCTGCTCTGAAATAAACAATTTTGCATCTTCAGCTATTAAGTTCTGTAACATCACACTTCCCACGAAGCACAAATGCCACTAAAGCTATGCCCTGTGACTGACTGTGGAGCACTGCAGTATCTGCAGTGTTTGGTCTTACAGAGTCTGTTCTGGCTAGACCACGGAAAAGCTTCACAAAATAACTATCAGACAAAAACAGCTTCAAAAATCTATGAGAAAACATTAGAAAAAAAAACAAAAGAAGGAAAACAACATAAAGAGGAAAAACACTTCTACTAAACCACTGCAAATTAATGTTTACCGTTTATATCAACAGTGCTGCAAAATTAGAAGAGCTTTTAATCAAAATTAAAAGGACATTCATGAGGTAGTCTTGCAATTGTGCAGTCAAAGTAGTTCATATATGTTCCAAAGCAAACTACTATGATATCTAAAATTCAAGCCTTTGCCCTCAGAAATTTTCGGTAACCCAAATCTTCTATTTCAGCTATGACACTCCCAATCATAACTCCAAATCATAATTTACATGTGTTACTGTGGGAGGTCAAGTAAGCCAGAACAAGTGGCTCATGACCTCAGGATGTTCCCTCCTTTGTTGGGGAGGACAGTGATGCTCATCTTCTCTTTTTTTTACTGCTACACAGAAGAAGTTATGAACCCAACTTCACCATAAGGTGTTTTTCTTTCCTTCATCAGAGGGTAAGATAGCATCCTAGCAGACAGCCCTGAAGTTTCTTTGTGATGCTGCTGGCCCATCTCCCCTTCCAGCCAGAGAGAAATTCAGTGTGTCCTTTTTCAGTCTCCTTGACAAAATATTTTCTATCAAAATGTGCTATTGCTTAAACTTTGAAGGCTCTTACTAATTATAAATAAACAAGACACTAGGAGACGGAACAAAAATATTTTGGTCAACTGTAAACAATAACATCTTGTTATTGTTTTTCTTTCCCCAAGAAAATTAGATTTTCCATTATTATAATTCCCTCGAGAAAGCAAAAACCCAGTTCTTCATGCATTTGTACTCTTGATGTGTTGGCATATTTAGAGTACAAAATTCTGATGTCCTGAACTTCTTGCATGTAGAGCTAATTAACAGAGACCTGAGATCTGCTCTTGCGAAATAGAGACAAATATTAACATCAGACATGATCCTGAAATTCATAGGCAAGGCTCTGTTCCCATGCCATAAATTCAAATAGAAACTGTGAGGAGAGAGAATATTTTCTCTTCTGCTCCTAGAAATGACAGTCATACTGATAGCTCAGACTCACTAAACAACAGTGGATGCATTATTGCATGCAGGACAAGAAATAATTAAAATTACCCACTGTGAAACACTGGTAGAGAATCAGCCAGTACAGTTAGATCCTATAGCCACAGTCTTTGGCAAACTAATCCTGGCCACTGCCTTTAACTCACTTTGGTCTCCCAAAAGAGATTTGAGCAGGATGTGCTTGTAGATCTATGTGCATCTGCCCTCCCATAGGGCTGCTCTGCTGATTCATTCGCAACAAGGTTTGCTAAGCATTGAGTAGACCCAGGTGATAAGAAGTAAGAGCAAATTGAATCTAGTGCTGAGCTGGGGAGGACATGCTGAAAGTCACTGCTGCTGCCTCCTTGTGCAGCAGGTGACACAAACTGCCTAAAGAAAAGGCTGAACAGGGAAGCCAAGCAGCTAGCGCAGAGCTGTACAAGCTTGACTAGTGTACTGCTCAGTCTGCACTGAGGCAAGATGAATTACTGGTTTTAAAACCCCTCAGTCTTAATCTTGCCTAAAGAGAGCAAAAGCCTGATGAGGGAATCAGGAGCTTTTCCATTCTCTTTAGATCACCATCTCAGTCTCTCCAAAGGACTAAGGTGAGCAGAATTAAACAAGGCAGGTCGAAACCTCAGTTAACAGAGCAGTAAGGGCACTACAAGCAAAGCTCAAGGCTCCTACCAAACAGTATCGGGATACTGTAATTCATAACAGCAGTTCCTATTCCTGTGCATTGTGGTTGGTGTGATCTGTGTGGATCACACGTGGGCAGCAAGGAAATGCAGGAGAGAAGAAATGTTTGGTGAGTGTCAGATCAGCAGAGGAAAGAGTGGGAGTCTTAACTTGTTCTTGAAATCATGTTCCCAGGTTTGGGATTGCCTGTTGATAAAGGGACAACAAAACACCTGAGCAGACTTTGAAGAAAATGTAGTTCTTTGTTCTTAAGAAGGCTGGAATATGGAGTTACATGTACTGGAAGACAGAAGGGGTAAACAGAAAACGCTACCTCAAAGGGGCCCAAAGAGATTCACTTATACTTAGGGAAAAGGAAAACAAAAAAGGAAACAGATTTTTTAAAATCCAGAATTAGAGGCATTACATGCAGTGCTTTCCTACTGATTTTTGAGATTATCCTCTTCTTCAGAAGCAATAAATATCCAATTAAGTCAGCTAAAACTCATTTATTCTTCTTAAAGATCTGTATTTCAGCTCCACCTGTGATTGCAATTGATGCAGGCACTGTAAAACAGAAGCACAAAAGAACCTTAAACACACAAAAAAATGTTTGTTGTATAAACAGACAGCTGATTAAGGAAGAGAGAGGAAACAAAGATGAAGACAGCAAAGCTGCAGGTGGCCAGTGAGAGAGGAGAGCAAAGGTCCTCAACACCAGCTTATTGCTTTGTTTCACAGTCCATGCGCTGCCTCCCTTAAAAACAAAACAAAAAAACAAAACAAACAAAAAACCCCACAAACCCACAATGAACTGGTGTTGGTAAGAAACTCCCAAGAAATTCCATGTTGTTTTTTTTTTTTCCTGATGGTTTTCCTTGAACACTGGCATTAAAGCAGAAGAGTTTCAGAAATCAGATTTGGCCTATTGACATGACTCTGAAGATCAGTTTCAAAGGATTGTACTTTTGTAGTCCAGAAAACCGGTCAAAACTATTCCAAATGTAAGATAACCACACTGAGAAAGAAAAACACACACAAAAAAGGAAGAAGAGCAGAAGTAACCAGATGAGCTCTCAGCTCCAACTTCTCCCAAATACCAACACACCAACTTTCATGGCAAAAAACAGCTTTGCTCTTCAAATCCTTTCATTCACAAAACCCAAAAGATGTTGAAAAATGACTTAGAGCAACCCAGATAGGAATTCAGGGCACTAAAGCCAGGTAGGAACCTCAGAAAAGCCTCCAAGACTCCTCTTTAGCCCCCCAGATTTACAGGAACTGGTCTCTTAACTTGACTTGAACTTTTTGCCCAAAAATGATAAACATGAACAGAGTCAGTAGACTGATTAATCACCCAGGTCAGCAAGTCTCCATGCAAAGAAAATGAGATGTTAGTAAAGTCATAGCCTTCAATATACTTTAGTTTAAAATTAGATATTAGTCTTAAAAACTGAAAAACTCTGAAAACTCTGTTTCAGAGTAAGCAACAGGTGTCACTGTATAAATAGCCAAAGCCTTTTGAAAGCGTAGAAGTGTGAATAGAGTAGCCAAGGGTAATTAACTTACATCAGGACTGTAACTGCATTCAGATGAAAATTAGGTTCAACCTTGCTTTTCTCAAGCATTCCCCCAAATAAGCTAAATTATGAGTTATGGAAATAAAAATTAGAAGATGAGAATGAGAGCAACAAAGCCAGTAGGCAAACCCACACAAAGGAGATACGAGACAATGCGTGAATAAAGGGAACACAATCATCCTTTGGTAGGAAAGATGAAACAGACAAATAAGACTTGGACAGCAAAGTAATACAAAGCAGGAAACAGACATATGGTGAGGAAGTTCAGAGTAGACAACCTAGAAGAAACATGTGGCACAATGAAGCAGAAAGGATTTGAGATATTCATGCTAAGGGGCATGACACAATAATTGCCTGTTATTATGTACAGTAATTTCTTCCCCAAAGAAAAGATTAAGTCAACAAAGATAATAGAAAGTAGCAGCTGGTTTAGAAAATACCTGACAAAGAAGTGCTCATAAGTAAATTAAAAATACCTCATTAGTAAATTGTCTAGACCACTCTGATACATGCAAAAATAGAAAATGTTAAATAAGTATAGTCTCAATATGCCTTTTAATATCTATCAATACGCGTTAATCAAATGCGTGTACAATTTGGCATCAGCCTGTTTAAGAAAATAATACAAAATTCAGGAAAAATGAATGGACAAACAATTTGCCCAGCTACAACAAGGTAATTCACAGGGAGCAACTGATATGCCAACAGTGAATAGAGATAAAAAACACAAAAATCTCATTATCTTATGTCTCTCCCCACCTTCACTATTCAACTTTTCAGTGCTTTGTTGGCTGGCTTGCTGCTACCATCCTCTCATACTCTGTTTTTTATCATTCTTACTGGGATCTGATGCTCTAGTGCTATTGCCCTGAGAGCTCCAGTCCCCTCTGGCTAAATGAAACATCAAAGCAGCATAGCGCTTGATTCCCAGGAATATTAATGTATCTAAATCAAGTAGCTTTGCAGTAGATAAATGCATGCTTTTTATTCCCAGGCGAAAAGGTGTACTGTTCTTCCCCACAGCCACTCCTCGCTCAAACTACTACGCGACCGACCGCGTGGTTCAAGGCGCTATCGAAGCACCCCAGCAGCTCTCGCGAGAGCGGCTGAGGAAGCGCGTGGGCGTTGCCAGGGTAACGGCGCTGTCTTGAAAAAGCCTCGAGGAGGGCAGCAGCGTGCTGGTGCCCACCAGAGTCAGAAAGGAGGGGTCGGGTCTGTGAATCACGTGGCTTTCTGACTGTGCTGGTAACTATTCTGCTTAGCTTAACTATGGTCGCGCCCCGGCGGAAGGCTGCTACCAGGAATACTGAGGTGACCCACACTGTGGTCCCATGCACTCGCAAAGGTAAATTAGTGGGCATGAGGACTGTAGAGACCCAGACTGAGGTCCGGCCCATGTATGTAAGAGAGGCTGTTGCCAAGAAAAATGAGGATACTCAGACTGAGATCCCAAAACAAGATGCTGGTGTGCAGTTCTCAGACTGCAGTGAATGCCAGAGCCTGGCGCTACAGGCCCTTGCAGCGCTTGGCGAGGGAAGCAGCACCTGTGTACGATGTGACCAGGTAAACTACTCACTCAGCCTTGTGGTCGAGCTGAAGGATGAGGTGGAGAGGCTGAGCAGTATACAGGAGTGTGAGAGGGAGATTGATTGCTGGTACCAAACCCTATCGGCCCCTAGTTCTAGGCAGCCAGACTTGGCTCTGCACGGAGTAAGTCACCCCCTGCCTCCTTGCAAT
>PPHD01029452.1:0-10599 GCA_002909625.1 Bambusicola thoracicus
AGGAAGAATCTCTATCTGGAGATTATTCCTCTTGAAGCCCTTCTATGAGCCCAGGACATGGGTAAGAGCTTTATTTCGTTTCTCCTTTGTAACGTGATACTCTCTGGTCCCATACCTGTATACCTGTTTGCCGTACAATAACCCTTTATGCTAATTTGTCAATTCTTCTTGTCTTCTTTTAGGTAAGAACCAGAACAGTTGCTGAGTGTGTGGCTTTCTACTACATGTGGAAAAAGTCAGAACGTTATGATTACTTTGCTCAGCAAACAAGATTTGGAAAAAAGAGATATAACCATCATCCAGGAGTTACGTAAGTAAAATGTTCTCAGAATGTTTTGTCTTGCAAATCCTAAATGTAGAAGACTATCTTTTCCCTCATATCATTGCAGTGTAATGCTGCAGTGGCTATGACAACTGAAATTAAATTATTTTAGGTCTTGATTTAATGTTAAATAACCCATTATGGGTGTAATATTCTTTTAGGGATTATATGGATCATTTGGTAGATGAAGCAGAAGCCCTTGGTGGAGCAGTGCATTCTTCAGGCTTGACATCTAATAGTCGAACAGAAACCATCCCTGATCAACAGCTAAACATTCTGAACTCTATCACTGCCAATGAGTTGACAGGTAAATCAAGGGAAGATATCTTTCTGTTGTGACTACATAAACTATTTAATTTATATTTGTGTTCATCTGTTTTTTACAGCATTGACAAATAGTGTAACTGCAGTCTGCCATACTTCAGATGTGAACTGCCTGGATGATGCCTTTTCTCCTATGGACAGCTTACCCCGGGCAGCAGTTAATCATGTGCCTGTTGGAACAGAAGAATTGCTCAACTTGCCTAGCAATGGTGAAAGTGATTGTTTTAATTTATTTGAGACTGGCTTTTATCATTCAGAGCTAAACCCAATGAATATGTGCAGTGAGGAGACGGAAAGATCTGCGAAGAGACTGAAAATGGGAATTGCTGTCCCAGAATCTTTCATGAGTGATGTCTCTGTAAATAACCTTGGTGTGGACTTTGAGAACCACACACATATTACAACTGCCAAAATGGCTGTTTCAGTGGCTGACTTCAGCAGTCTGTCTACAAATGATGCAAATGGTTTTATTAACACCCATGCTCTACACCAACATACTGCCCTTCACTCAGAATGACTGTTGAAAATGAGACAAACAGTGGGTACTTTATGCAGTAGTGGTAAACTTGATAAGAGCTATCAGGTTTGCTTAGTCTTTCACTGGAAATATGAACTTTATGACATCAGTGATGTCTTTGTATGTATAGAACTATGTCTTGATTTATCAAGAGTAATTTCTTTTTTCAGTCCATAAATGAGGAAATGTCATACAACATTTGGCAGAGGTTTGAGACTAAAACAATTCTGTGGTGCAGCTTGAAGCTCTGCTCCAATTTTTTTAAAGCCTGTAGATAGAAACCACAGTTTCAAAACCAGCGCAGAAGTTCTGAACTGGTTGAAGTGGCTTTTTAGTATGTTACTGTTATTCTACTGCATTCATCACAGCAAAAGTGTTTACAGGTACTAATCCTGACCCCTGCACAACATAGCATTTTTTTTCTTACAAAGGCAGGGGTTGCTTTCTTTAATTTAAACTGCACAAACACAAAAGGATGATTTTTAAATGAAACCTTCTCTCATGTGATACTGAACTAGAGCACTTCAATTTACAAAACAGTAACTTCATCTTGGTGGAAGCTAGCACAAGGGACTTTACATGAGTAAAGTACAAAGATATATGCTTGGATGCTGTTGCAAAATTATAGGCCATGGCTATCTTATACAAGTAATGATACTGCTAGAGGTGTCTGTGTACTTAATTTACTGGCTATAGGGGAAGTGTTAGGTCAGGGCTTGAACTGGTGATTGAGCATCTGGTGAAGGGGTGTGGCTGGCCTAGGGAGCACAGGCAAATTGTTTGTACCTGTACTCCCCATGTGACCAGAAGGGGTGGACCTAGGGTGGAGCCACTCTGGGCTCATATAAGGGCCAACATCTCCTGGACTTAGGTTGCTTTTTGCAAAGGGATGCTGTATTGTTAGGAGTTTCCTTTTCCTGTTGGGTGAGTTCTGGTCTTGTTTTTGTATGTTGCTATTGGTCTGCTTGTGAGTACTTTGCCTGGTATTGCCAAGAACTTGTCAGAAGCAATTTCACTTTTTTTTTTTATGAGCAGAATGCTGGCTTAAACAGATTCATTTCAGGGTGTTGTGTTTTTTGGGTTTTGTCTACAGCTTTAAAGAGTAATATAATTGTGTAATGTAACTTTCCAAAGACAGCTGATGCGTAAAGCTACAGTCTGCACAGTTAAGGATTTACCACTAAACAGTTGATGTTTTGGAAGGCAAATTGTTAGGAGTGCTGCAGTTGAAAGCATCATGGTTTTGGGAGCCTATCTAGTTTATATCAAAATAGTGGAACCTTGTAGTATGTATCTAAAACCTTCTACTTAGCATGGATTGTGTTTGTTTTGGCAAAGTCATTGGCTGAAAAATGGCACTTTGCTACTTTGGTAAAATAGGAAAAGATCAAGTAGAAATGCTTCTCATAAGCTAACTATCTGGGTAAATTTGTACTTTGAACGTAAAGTGCAAGTTAGCTATCCAGAAAGCTTATCTTGCAAATTCTTGTGGGAGAGTTGAACCAAGCATGGTATTGGCTTGTAACATGTTGTAGCATACAACTTACAAGTTAACTGATAATCTGAATCTTATTGCAGTAAAATTACTGTTTTTTCTCCATAATGTTTTTTTGCACTGCTTGTGTTATATGTTTAATTGCCACTAATTTGTTTTTATTATTCAAGTGATTAAATTTGCTTCACTAATACTTGTATAATTACTTCAAGGTCTTGTTGAGTAATTAGGAAGTAGTGAATTAATATTAGAAGGGAAAGAGAATATTTATTGTGTACTATGAACTGCATTGACATTCTGAGTTTTAGATGGAGAATATAGGATTTTCTTTACAGCTTTGTAATGAAGATTTTTTAAGTATTTATGCAGTAGTGCATTACTGTATTAAAACTGAATTAGTTTAGCGCAGTGGACAAAAGTAGAGATAATTTTATCATTAGCTTTAACTTATGCATCTGAAGTAATTCTGTTATTTACACAGTAAATAATGGGTAGCCTTGGCCCTCTGTTGTACTCTATTTTTTTTTTTTTAGTCAAGTTGTCAGCTTCTCATTGTTGTTTTGTGCTGAACTTTGTACCTTGTTTCTTTTGTTTATGAATCATCATTTTATGCAACTTTGTAAGAAATACTGGCCATAGTCCTTCATTGTTATACATTCAAATTTCACTATGAACTTGCAGTGAGTGGCTGGTATGTACAAAAAATCATCATACAAAGATAACTTATACCAGTTGCGCTTACCTGAATATGCCCATTCTCATTAGCTGATGCAATAATATATTAAGTTTACCTATGCCGTGCTGGGATTTTAATGTAGACAGAGACTTGTCCAAGGTTTGGGTTGCCAGCAAGTTTGAATGAATGCTTTAGTTATTTAATAATGACTTTTGACTAAAACTCAGGAAATGATATGAGAGAAAATAGAGTTCTAGCTAGTTGAATAGGTTTTAAATGATGATCCTGTTGGCTGGCTAGCTAGCTGGTATTGTTTACTTTTAATTCCTTGTGTAAAATGAGGCAATAACTTGCAAGATCTTGTGAATGTGTAATTTTTTTCATATCTTTATAGTTATCTATTTCACTGTTTACTGACTAGTTCTATGTATAGTAACGCTTTTGTGTATGCTTGATGTCTTAGTTGTCTTAGTTTCGGTTGAGACAGTGTTAAATAGCACACTGATATCTTGGTTGTTGCTGAATGATGGGAGCACACCCAGGGCTGTGCCAGGCTGTGTGGTGGGGAAGAACTGCTGCCTTTATGGCATGGCAGCAGGGTAGAGAGAGAACAACTGGCATGAATTAGGCAAGGGGTTATTCCATACCATGTGACATCATGTGGAAGGTTATAAAGCTGTGGAGAGTTGACCTGGGGATGGACCACTGCTTGTGGATTATCTTGACCATCATTGAGTGGTGAGACATTGTGCTAGTGGAGTGTTGGTCAGCTAACAGTTGTATTGTTAGCTGGGTGTTGATTAGCAGGTGACAAGTAATTGCACTGGGGATGTATTATCACACTTTTGTTTCTCTTTTTCTTGGGGGTGGAGGGGAGGGTAAGTGAACAGCTGTGTGATGCTTAGTTACTTGCAGGGTTAAACCACAGCAGTCCTTTTGGCCCCTGGGTATAGGGCTCAAAGGGTTGAGATAACATGAAATCTGAATGGAGCATGTTAGAATAGAATTGTTTATAAGCATTACAGTAGTTCTACAATTGCAGGTTGCAATGTTATTTTTTCCTGTTTTTTGAGATCTTCCAGAGTCTTTTCATGGAACTGTATTATTTAATAATATACTTGCTATATATGATCCCTGTTGTGCTGTTTACCATTTCTGGGAGCTAGGTTAAGGCTATTGGTTTTTCCTGTATGACATTACACTGGTTGGGAAACTAATGTTATTTGGATTTGATATTGCAGTTATTGTCCTACTTTGAGAACCACATCTTGGAAACATTAATAATAGCACTGTTTACTTTGTCTCCTCTGGGAGATGAGTGGGAATGTTCAAACCAGCATGTTCTTATTGCTATGTCTCCTAAATTTGTTTCAGGTTTTATTTACGGTTAAACCCCAGTTTTCAAATACCACTGGGGATCTGCCGCGAGGCTGGATAGCTGTGAGTAGCAGGGAGTGTGGAATGGTCTGGGGCGGGTACCTAGAACAGTGGGAACCTCACAGTCTTTTGGAATTTCTCTCCCAAGCAACTGTGGGATCCTAGAAAATTATAGTAAAATATTTGGAAAGGTATGCTGTTGCCCTGACAATCCTAGAGAGAGACAAATCACTGTAACCTGCTGGGGACTGGCCCATGCCTACTGAGCCCTGTTAAAACACTATTCAGCACCCTGAAGGGAAAGCAGTCTGTGGATTTGATGGACAATGCAACAGCCCTGCAGTTGCTCCAACCCCTGCAACAGGCCTTGCAGTTCAGAGAACCAGCCTGTGCCAGTATCAGTTGCCCTTATATGTAAGACAAAATAGTGGCTGTGAGTCAGCTTGCTTAGTAAGGAAAAACTCCTACTAACATGAGGATGGATGAAGCAGGGCCATCGCAAGGACAGGAGCAGAAAGAGTCAGAACTAATGGAGGCAGTGGGTGAGCTGTGAGACATGCAAAATGACTTCAGCTGTCATCTGGGCAAGAATATTGTCACCTGTCTACTCTGATGCTGGGATAATGGGGCCAGCAGGCTGGATTTAATGAGCAGCAGGGCCAGGAAGCTGGAATCCCTTTCTATGGAAGGGGACATTGACAAAGCAATTGGAAATGGGACACTAGCCTTTTCCCTGATGAGCTCCCTCTTGTCAGCTGTGAAGAAAGGAGATCCCTTCAAGGAAGAACTAGTATGTTACCCAGGCAAATGGGCCACAATGGAGAAAGGTATCCAGTACCGGAATTAGCTGTGCTGGAGGTGATGCATGATATTGACTTGGTAGTTTGCTGTGTTTTGAAAAGCATTAATCTTGTGACAGGAGGCCTTTCTCCCCTCCTGCTGGGGGGAGGGGAGTTTGTCAGAGCAATTAAAAACTATTTGATTGATATAAGGGGAGAACTCCTTTACTGAAATGGTAAAGGAGTGTGAGGTGATACAGAGTAATAAATGAACTAACGAGCAAGATAAAATTCTCCAAAACCATTCAGCACGCATGACTCTCTGTTGGAAGAGAGACCCTTCTTCCAGGTGAGAGCTGCTTTATATCCTGAAACCTGCAACTATGGAAGCATTCTGGGAATTGTAGTTCCCAGAAACAAAGAACCATAGTTCCTTCCCCCAGAGCTGAAAACCACATGGGAAAGTACTGAAGCACTCTGGGGACCAGAAACTGCTACTCTCTGGCTTTGACAGACCACTGCATGATGTCATGATATGGAATACTTATGAAAGACAATGTAAGTATCCACCCCTTATTCCATATAATTACATCATGCTTGAATTGTACAATGCAGATGTATATATGTGTATATTATACATATGCAAATAACAAACAATAATTAGCATTATATACATATACACAGAAAAAATACTGACTGTTGTCCCCTTGAGGTATGTGCTGAGTGTCCCATTTTCCTGCATTACCAAGTGAACCCAGGTCCCTGAGGAAAAAGCAATCCCACAAAGAGGCTTGCTTTTACCTGAGGCCTGAATAATCCAAACTGTTTTCCCTAGTACTTTCTTCATGTGTAGTACAGGGACTTTATCCCCTTCTACAGTATTTAAGGAACTGGACTGGGCAGGGCCATCTTGATTAGCAGATACTTGTGTGTTGACTAACCAGGTGGCTTCTGCTAGATGTTTATTCCAATGCTTAGATGTCCTGTGACCCCTTGCTTTCAGCATAGTTTTTAAAAGTCCATTGTATTGTTTGACTTCTCTGGAAGCTTGTGCCTGATTGTTTGAGAGTATTTTTAAAATGAGTCCCATTTTCTGACTCAATTCCTTCTGGGGTGCCATGTTGCCACAAGACTTAGTTTTTGAGGCCTAGCATGGTGTTTTGGGTGGTGGCATGGGATATGTTTCAAGCCACCTGGTTGTAGCACGTAACGTTTACCATTGTGGGTTTGTGGCAGAGTGATATAATTGAAATAGATATTTGAGAAGAATCTGCATTGGTGCCTTTCTCTGGGCATCTCTACCCAATCCATTCTCCAACAGTGAAGAATGTGTCATTCAATCTGTTAGTTTTGCTCTTAGATTTGCTCAGAGCAAACAATCTGCAAACTGGAGGTGATAATACAATTGGAACTTGGATGAATGACAGAACTTCAGCCCAGAGAAATCTGAATAAATGTATGGACTGAATTTACTGAACCCTCAAGTTCAGCAAGGAGAAACATGGAAGTCTATAGTCAGTGCATCAGTACAGGCTGAACAGTGACAGACTGAACAGCACCTAGATGAAAAAGTCCCAGAAACTACAGTGGGTGCCATGGTGAATAAGACCAAGCTGTGCTCCCTTCATGAATAACGCAAGCTGCATGTTGGGCTATGGAAGGAAGAATGTGACCAGCAGATTGAGAGGAGTAATTTTCCTCCTTTATTCACAGAATTATAGAATGACAGCATTATAGAGGTTGGAAAGGACCTCTAGAGATTGAGTCCAACCCTGCTGCTAAAGCAGGTTCTCTATGGTAGGTAATACAAGTAGGTATCCAGATGATTCTCGATTATCTCCAGAGAAGGAGATTCAACAACCTCTCTGAGCAGATGGTTCTAGTGGTCTGTCATTCTGACAGTGTTGTTTTATGATTTTTTTTTAATTGGTATTCCACATCATAACATCATGTAGCGTACTGGGAGTTAAAGTTAATGCTGCAGTTCCATGGACTGTTATAGTTCTGGTTACCTGGTCTTAGAAAAGAAGAATGAACTACAACTCCCAGAAGACTTCAAAACAGAACTGAAAAAATGCATTTGGAGGCAGAGAAAAAACTGATGGAGTCACAAGACTGCCCTCTTTGCTCTCTGTGCTCCCTGGATGTCTTGCCTACAGCATTAGAGTAAGGACTTGGGTTCTGAAAACATTGAAAGTTGCATTCCAGAGGGAGTTACTAGTTCTACAGAATGCATGATTTTTTTAAACAGGCTGCCAGTCTCTCCCTCAAATCCCTTCTACATTTTTGGAATGCTCGTTTGATCATGTTGTCAGTCTCCCTGAATGTGTACTCATTATCTTACTCAGTATCTGTATTTACAATATCTGGAGGAAGTCTTCCCCAAAGCCAGAGAATACTGAGTGGCAAGGAGCGTGGAAGGACTTGGGAGAGACTTGAGAAATGGACAACCCCAGTGTCATGGAATTTTACTCCTGAACCCCTACACAATCCTGAGAATCTAAGCAGGTATTTGAGACAGGGATGTTGCGGCTCAGACACATCTGAGGAGGCACAAATTACTTGGGGCCTGGCTTGTGCCTAGTGAGCCTTATTCAATGCTATCTCAGAGAGTGGGAGAGTCTCTGAGCTGAGAGGGAGAGGCTCTGGGAGAGTAAAAACTGAGAAAGAGAAGCTTCAAGTCAAGCTAGAGGGAATCTCAAAACTGAGGGAGACTGCCTCTGAGCTGAGAAAGTCTCCAAGACGAAAGGGAAAATCTCCGAGCTGAGGGAGAGAAAATCCAAACTGAGAAAGAGAATCTCCAAGCTGTAAGAGTTTCAGAACCAAAGACGACAGTTTCCAAAATCAAACAAAAGTCTCCAATCTGAATGAGACAGTTGAACTAGAGAAAAAGCAGCAAAACTGCACAACCTGATCAATTGTGGGAAGCAACAGTACTGATGTCAGTTGCCCCTGTGGAAAGAGAGAAACTGGAATGGGTGTCATTGTCTTCAGAATGGGAAGAGGAAGAAAATCTAGGGGAGAGACCTTAAAAACAAACTGCTGTCACCAAGTAAGGCAACAGTAAAAACTAATAGACGAGAAGAAAATGAGGAGGAAGACGGTCAACATGATTACTACACAACCTTTGAAAATGACTGGAATTAAAGGTTCAAGAGAAGATTTTGCATGGCATCTGAATGAGCCCGTTGTCACCTGGTTACTTTGATGTAGGGATAATGGGACCAGCAGTGTGACACTAGATAGTAGAGAAGCTTGCCAACTGGGAAGCATTGCTAAGGACTTAGCTATTGAGAGAGGTATTAGTAGATGTCTGGATTGGGCCTTCATCCTCTGGAAACAAGTGCTATTAGCTGTAAAGGAAAAATACCCCTTCAAAGATGATCTGATGCCTGAGATAAAGAAATGGACTGCTATGGGAAAAGGCATCTGTTATTTGAGAGAATGTGCCATGGTGGAAATGTTACATGACCCCATGTTCGTTCCTGACAAACCACACCAAAAGCATGATTTCAACCACCTGGATATCTGCTGGGATATCAGTACAGAGGATGGTAACAATCCAAGAGATTCCTGGAATCTGTTGAGGATAACTTCCTGGTCCATGTACTAGATAGACCAACCTGAGGTGAAGCCTTACTGGACCTGGTGCTCACCAATATGGAGCAGAGCTGTACAACTGGAAGACCAGTGCAGTTAGAATGGTAATTTACAGGTGTTATAATTGGAAAGATTACTGTGGTGAAAAAGAAACACTCAAAGAAAAAATGCTTACCTGTATCTAAGAATCAAGGCTTGCAGTGGAGAACTCCAAAAACTGGTAGTCAGCCCTTAAATGGGGTCTAAGAGGGGTGAAGCCAGGCTCCACCTGTGCTCCCACGGCTGACCTAGTCCTTGCCTCAGGTGATCAATCAGTGGTTCAGGCCATGATTCAACGGTTCCCATACACTCCACCCCTTCACAGCATGAACCAATGATCAAGTTAGCTAGAGGCTGAGCCTTCCTTAAAACAGTGATCCAATACACCACTAAGCAATTGCCCATCGTGATGCAGGTTGACACAGTTCAAGACAACTGATGATTGCTGTATGGTTGAGGTTTGTGCTCTCTCATGGGCCCTTGCTTGGTGGTGCTACTGGAGGCATGCAATTGTGTGGTGCAGGTTGATCCTTTGTTCCATCACTCCTATGTGATGACGGAAGGGGGTGTACTAGGTGACAGAAAAGCATGAGGGAATGGTGTCACCTTGGGAGGTGGTAAGGGAAAACCCCAGACTTGTCCTGGAGGTATTAGGGAGGGCTCCTCTGAGAAGGCAATGAGGCCAATAGCTAAGATGGAGTGCCTCTATACCAGAGTGTGCAGCATGGGAAAAAAAACAGGAGGAGCTAGATACCATGGTACAATTGGGAAAGTATGACCTAATTGCTATCACGGAAACATGGTGGGATTAACCCCATGATTGGAAAACCCTGTAGTCCTCAATCAGGCTTTTCAGAAGGGATAGACAGGGTAGGAGGGGTGGGGTAGTTGCCCTCTATGTTAGGAAGTGGATAGATTGAGAAGTGCTGTGTCTGAGGAACAGCCACAATCAGGTTGAGAGCTTGTGGGTAAAACTCAAGAATCGGTCCAGTAGAGGACTGGTTGGGGTCTGCTACAGACCACTTGATCAGGAGGAAGCTGTGGACAAGGCCTTCTTGCTTCAGCTGCAGGAGGTGTTGTGCTTGCAGGCCCTTGTCCTAATGGGAGACTTCAACCATCCTGATACCTGCTAGGATAGTGGCATGTTGGGTGACAGGCAATCCAGGAGATTCCTGGAGTCTGTTCAGGACAACTTCCTGGTCCAGGTAATAGATGGACTGACCTGAGGTGAAGCCTTACTGGACCTGGTGCTCACTAAAATGAAGAGGAGAGCATTAGAATGGTTAAGATCGGGGGCAGCCTGGGCTGTAGTGACCATGCCTCAGTGGAGTTTGTGATCTTGAAGAATGCAGGCCTGGCAAAAAGCAGAGCTAGGACCCTGTGCTTCAGGAGAGCAAACTTCCGGCTGCTCAAGGAACTGCTGAGTGGGATCCCCTTGGGAAACTGTCCTTAAGGGCATGGGCACAGAAC
>PPHD01029454.1:0-10599 GCA_002909625.1 Bambusicola thoracicus
CTGTGCAGAGCACACTGCAGCCATGAACCATTACCTCCTCCTGCTGCCCCTTCCCCACCAGCTCAGCTGAACCAGGGCTGGCAGAACACTCCCAAAGCAGCTGCTGATGATCGTGGCTGATTTCCTACAGCCAAAAACTACAGCTGAGCTGTTGGCACAAGGAAAGAACTGGTTTCAGCAAACAAGAATGAGATCAGGACCCTGTGGTTAGTTGGGCATCGGCAGCAAAACAAACCTGTGCTTTGGGTGGTTTTGCTGAAAGAAAACTGGGGGAAAGTCAACCTGGAAAGCAATTTGAGTGGGAGAAACTTGTGCCTGTGGAGAGGTGGTATAAGGATCACAGTGTGAATGCTGTTTCTGTGCTTCATGGGAAGCCTGTGGATGTGGTGAAGCACTGAGTTGCGATAGCTTGCTCCCACTTCAGTCAATCAGCAGCTTCTGTTGATGCTCAAGCTTGCCTTTATTTCCCAGCTCTTACCAAAACACTGGAAAGCACTGGATGACAAGTCACCAGCTGGTTGTATGAGGCCATGGGAACCAGCAAGGCAGAGATTGCATACCTACCTGGGCATCCCCAGTAGCAGCACTATTGCCAGCAAAATGTATGGCTCTGCAGAGTGAATGTAATTTCTGTCAAACGCAGGTCTTCCCACAGTGGTTTTAAACTGAGGCCACCTCAAGGATGAAGGCGGTTTCCATTAAGATTAATTATATTTCCCAAAAACTGGCATTGTAATGGTGAAGTTTTTAAGGAATGGCAGCTGTTATGTGAAGGTTTTATTTATCTTAACCATAATACTTTCTTTGAACCACTGTTATTTATATTACAGATGACATCACTCACACACATCATGCTGATTAATGACAACAAAGCTTCAGTCATGATCTTCTCTTGCAGCAAATAAGCAGAGCATGAAATAGACACAGCACAACCACAGCATCAAGCCCAGGTCAGTATCTGGATCTAACAATATCAGCAGATGAGTTGCTATGAGGTGTGATCTCCAGCTTGTAATTAGCTTTCAATAAAGGTGCAGAAGAAGGCAAAGCTGGTGCAGGTGTTCAGGGCAGCTTTCTGCTCTTGAGGATGTTCTCCAAAAGTTCCTGAGCTTCTCGGAGCCCATGGGCTGCAGCCACACCAAGGAGTTTCTCCACTTCCCTGAAGGACATGAAATCTTCATCAAGAAAAACTAGGAATTTTGGGTTGTCCCTATGACTTTTACTTACCCAGGCTTCTATTAGAGGACCACCACTACTGGATCTGAAAGACTCTGTGGAGTTCAGCGGTCTAATATGCAGAAAATTACCCAGCTTTCATTTTGCTTTTCACTGTGATCTGAGCGTGTATGTCTGATTACTGGTGATTTTCCTGACCTGACTGAACCAAAGCCAGATGATCTGGAACTCTTGAAATACATATTTGTTGTACAACCAAATACGTGAGTCTATCTGATCAATATGCAATATCCAGATCAAAATAAAACATGATGGCTTCAGCTCACAGGGTTTTGCTTTTGTAGTTTGGAGCTTGGAGTAAAAAAACTCCAAGAAAAACCATTTTAAAAAGAAAACTGAGTAGCACTGTGATGGAAACTCACTGGTCACTTTTGCTTCAACTAGGAGGCCACTGGATTTGCCATCTTAGTAACCGTGCAGACAGCAGGCTCTGGCTGTTCCTCCAGCTGAGCACACTGCAGGGCTCAGGAATGCCGGAGAGAGTGTCCAAGCCTCTTTGAGGCTAACAGGGCACTGGTGGCCAACACAAGGGCTTACAGTCTGCTTTCTACAGGCAGAGCTGACAACACAACAGTGGGACCTCAAAAATGAGTATGCAGCCACATCTACGCCTACATCTGTGCCTACAGCAGAGGACTCCCCCCCCCAAGGAGGAACCAGATCCTTATCTGCAGCGGGAAGGGGCAGGAGCAGCTGGGATACCTCTCCTCCAGTGCCACCGTCATGTTGCTGAGAGCTCCCAGAGCCAGGTTGAAGGAGGAGTGTGGATGGCCCTGTCCTGCTGCCTGCCTGAGAGAGGAGAGGAGGCAAGGTGCAGAAAATATAGAAGAAAAGCAATGTTTGAACATTTCCCGAACAAGGCTGTACTGCCCCACGCAGCATGCTGTCTCACTGCTGAGATATTTTTCTCCCACTGGTTAAAAAGCAGCACAAGAGGTGGGGGAAGGTGTGACCCCAAGCCAAATGTGGGGAGAGCTGGCCATCTCCATGCTGCCTGCACCTCCCAGGGGATGGCCCAGTGCTCCCAGGAAGCACTGCCAGTTTTGTCCCTGTGCCTCTGCAGTCTTTTCCAGCAGAAAGCAATGTGCCATCTCAGGAGTTATATTTTTGCAGCTCACCTGAACCAGTGCATGGCCAGCTCCTCATTTTTTTCCACTCCAGCACCTGAGATAAAGGCAAGGCAGTGAAGTCACAGTGATGACGTAAAACATAGTGGCCAAACCCAGCATGCAGAGCCACATTTGAGATTCCCATGCATGGATGTCCTTGAACAGCAAAGGTTACCTTGCAGATACCTCTGCCCCACAATGTGCTGGGCGTGGGGGTACCCAAGGCGTGCGTAGGCCTGCGCCACATGGAAATGAAAGGCCTGGTAGCACAGTGGGATGCAGAGCAGCAGTAGGCTGGCTGCCAGAACAGCCAGCAGCTGCAAAACAGGAAATGTGAGGAGAGAAAGGAGCCAGGGACTGGCTACAGCAAATACTCATATGAACTATAGAGCCTCCTGAGCATGTTCCCCAAAGAGAAATGCAGAAGGCCTCACACAACCACAGAAACTCAAAGCAACCTTTGATTCAGAGCAGCTTCTAGCATCCATTTAATCTGGCAGGAAAGGTTCTGATTGAGTCCCAAGTTAATATCACCTCATTTTTCAGCAGTCCTCTTGAAGAAAAATAATTATAAGCTGGGCTCAAGGCACTGGTCTAACAGCATTAGGGAAGAACTATTCAAAGTTACAGTGCAAATGTGCCCCAAAGGAATCCACAAGGACGGTGTGTGAACCAACAGCCACTGCTCACACCTATTCCTGGAGTGAAGGCAGATCTCAGCAGTCCAGCCCCCCTTACGTGCCCTTCCCAAACCAAGGAAAAACAAAGCCCACACTGCGTAAGGCAGAGTGAGCCATGGTTATGAGCATATAGCAAGAGCAGTGACAAGCCCTCAACTCCCCATCCAAATTGCTTGCTGCCATCCCAAGCCACACACTTACCTCCCAGGTGCTCCATGCCAAGCCAGGGTGCTGCCTGCACTGTGGGGAGGGATGTTCTCCATTGGTGCTGGCACTGCTCCTTCCCACCCTGTGATGCCGTATCAGGGGTCTGGTGTCTGCCATAGCTCCCTGTTGCCAGGGACTGAGCACTGCCAGCTTCCCGTCCTCCCTCACAGCTCTGTCACAGGTCCCCTCGCCTGGTTTCACTCCTGATTTGTGGCCCAGCTGCTTAGCTGTGATAAGAGGGATGGACATACAGCCTATGCAGCATCAAAGCAGAGACTGTTCTCCCACTGACACCTATTGAAACCACTGATATTTAACACTGCACCCAATAGGATGGGTCAATCACTGTATTTGATAAAAGTTGATGAAAAAAGGAAAAATAATGTTGCTTTTTTTTTTCCTGCTTTTCTTCTGAGAAGGAAAGCATTTCATTATCATGAATTACGTTGCTCAGCACTGCAAACGTTGGGCACCTTGTTATATCAGTTGCATGATCTCCTCTGGTTGTGTCAGGTGAACATGAGAAGATGCAGCCTCAGGTGAGGAAATTAGACAAGGTGCAATGAGATGTAACCAGGGAATTATCAGAACATACAACTTCCACTATCACCGCCACAAAGTTTGACAGGATGGGATTACTCATGTTTTTTGTTAAGCTGGAAAGTTTGCATGTTAAATATGTTCATTTTATAGCTGTGTAATTTTACCTTTATTCATCTCCAGTGCCTTCACTTAGTGACTGTCATGAGCAGCTGGGTAGATGAGAGGAAAGCAGTGGATGTTGTGTACCTTGATTTCAGCAAGGCTTTGGACACTGTCTCCCAGAGCATCCTTGCAGGTAAGCTTAGGAAGTGTGGGACAGATGAGTGGACAGTGAGGATTGCTGAGAACTGGCTGACTGGCAGAGCTCATAGAGCTGTGATCAGCAGCACAGTGTCTAGCTGGAAGCCTTTAGCTGGTGGTATTCCCCAGGGGTTGGTAGTTGGCCCAGTTTTGTTCAACATCTTCATCAGTGACAAAGATGGCGGGATAGAATGCACCCTGAGCAGGTTTCCTGATGATGCAAAGCTGGGAAGAGTGGCTGGCAAACCAAAAGTCTGTGCTTGCATCAGTACAGGGTAGGGGGTGACGTGCTGGGAAGGAGCTCTGCAGGGAAGGACCTAGTTGTTCTAGTGGCCAACAGGTTGACTGTGAGCCAGCAGTGTGCACTTGCGTCCAAGAAAACCAATGCTATCTTGGGATTCATTAAAAGGAGTTAGGCCAGCAGCAGGACAAGGGAGGTTACTCTCCCTCTGTACTCTGCACTGGTGATGCCTCAATTCAAGAAAGACAGGGATCTTCTAGAAAGAATCCATTGACAGTCTGCAAAGATGATGAGAGTCCTGGAGCAACTCCTCTATGAGGAAAGGCTGAGAGACCAGGGAGTGTTCAGCCTGGAAAAGACTGAGGGGATCTTATCAGTGCTTATAAATACCTAATGGGTGGGAGTAAAGTGGATGGAGTCAGGCTCTTTCCAGTGGTGCTCAGCAACAGAGCAAGGGGCAATGGCAAAAAAAAAACTGAAACACAGGAAGTTCCATATGAGCATAGAATCATAGAATGTACAGAATGTCTAGTATTAAATGGGGAGGTTGGTGGACCTGCCTGTGGCAGGAGGGTTGGGGATTCATGATCCTTGAGGTCCCTTCCAACCCGGGCCATTCTGTGATTCTGTGATTCTTGAGTCACCACCCTCTGAGTGAAAAACTTCCTCCTAATATAAGGATGTAGAGTCTTCTCTGGGGATATTCAAAACCTGCCTGGACACTTTCCTACGTAACCTACTCAAGGGAACCTGCTTTAGCAGAGGGGTTGGACTAGATCATCTGCAGGGATTTCTTCCAAAACCTACGAATCTGTGATTCTGTGATCTTCTGACAACAAACTGTGTTTTGCCTTCACAGCTAAAATATACCTATTTTTAACACAAGGCACTGGCTCCTGTGTCTTGCCCTTCCCACTCTAAAGCTCTAGTCAAGGATCTTCATTGGGCAGCAGGTAGATGAGACCCATCTCCTGCAAGGGGCTGACCTTGCCTGGTTGTAAAAAACAAAAAGGTTTTTTTTCTTTCCAAATTTACAGCAAGATGAGTCAGCTTAAAATTCTTAGTGAAGAGGAAACCATTCACCCCTCTGCATTTGAGGTAGCATTCTTATTCCTATTCCTTGTGTTGTGCTGCCATCGTGGGGCCAATCTCAACTGCTCAGATACAGTCACATTACAGTCAGATCCATCTCTGTTCCCCTCATCCTCCTGATCGAAGTGCAAGGCATTTTCACAGAATGTAGATTGAATGGGATGTTAAGACCTGTACTGCAGGGTCAGCTGCTTCTAAAACAAGAACTGAGAAGGACGTAGACTGCAGTGCCCTTATGTTCTCTTACCCATTTTGAGTTTTTAGCTACAATTCTTAGAATTTTGTAATAAAGGAAAAAAAAAAAAAACCACAACCCAACACTCAGGGGGCGATTCTGCTTAAGAACGAACTGATCTTGAGCTGCAGATCCAAAATCTGGCAAAAGCAAACCCCTGAGTCACTGTTACCATTGCTTGTAAAGGAGTGCCTGTAATGGACTCATCCTGACTCCTGACCCAGCTCCACCACATTGTACTTTATCTGCACAAAACAGGTCCTGGTGCTTGCAGTTCTTCAATGCAGGTGACTATAAATGGGAAAGCATTATTACTAATTAGTTGCACATTATCTGTGAGAATCATGCTATTGTGCTGTAACCCAGATGCGCTACAGGTTCTCATTTCAGCAGTGAGCTTGAGCTGCTTATCTACAGAAATCAGCTTACACCACAAGGAAAAAGTGAATTGGGCTGTCAGTGAAAAACCTGTGATGGCTGTAGTATCTGCCTCTGACCAACACAGAAGAGTTAATCACTCTTCTCTGTTGTGACTTTGGCACAGAGAGAACAAGGGCCAGATGGCATTTCTATTTTCCCTTTCACAGAATAAGTTTTGAAGAACCATTCCCAGCTCCAACAGATTAGCATTTTGATTGAAAACAAAAAGCCAGTGATGCTCAGGAGAACACTACTTTCATTTATTTTTCACATCAAAAGTTTGTTCTAGTCACACTGTTTCTCTTTTCCTCTTTGCTGCACTGGCATGGTCAGGGCTGGAAGCACTTTGATGCTTCCCTTCAGTTGAAAGATAGATGTCAAATGCTGTAAGACGAATGCATGGCTGTGGCTGTAAAGAGTTAACAGGAAAACTACTTCAATGCCTAGACTGAAGAAGAGAAAGGAGAAGGGAAGAGAAGGGGAGAGGAGCGGAGGGGAGAATAACAGACTGCACTGAAACCCAGATGTAAAATACTGTTCATCTTTTCCCATTTGGTTTTTGAAGTTTGCTGTTCATTTTCCAGAATGAACTGTAAACTTTTCAGTGATCTATCTGATTGGAGAAATGTATAATCATTGAAAGAATGATGGAGGAAGGTTATTATATCAGAACAGACCACAATCCTAGCATGCTGCCAGTTCAAACCAAACACCTTGACTTTACCACAGCACACAGAGCCTCTGCCTTGGAATCTTGGTGGCCAGTTTGCCTCAGGGAAGTTTTCCAGGCTTCTCTATAGGGAAAAGAAATTGCTATAGCCACACTGATATAATTGGCACCTGACTAACTGAAGTGTCCTCTGGGCATCAGTAGCACAGGACAGATTGGATCCACTCTAAGAGTTCACCAACTTGAACGCTGTTGGAGCTGCCCTCACATATGGCTTTATAGCAAAATACAGTACAAATATTACCTATGTCTGTTACCCTACTGGATGGAGCTCAAATGCAGCAAGTGGGGAGGATCAGTCCTCCCACTGCAGGGAGGAGTGAGGCACACAGCAATGAAGCCTTCTGCACAGGGCAGTGGGAGGAGCGGGCAAGGACATGTAGCTGGCACTGCCTGTGGCAGGCTCTCACTTTGTTTTGCCTAAATCTCTGGAGCTTCCTTTCACAGTTGGCTAAATATGAACAAGATAAAAATTTATTCAGACCAGTCATCGCAGCACTATTAATAGCAGATACAAGAGTGTACAGTGAGCACAAGCGGGAGCTCACGTCTCTCCAGTAATCAGCACGCACGTGTCGTCTGCAGATCTATTATAGAGACACGTGAAGCCATTTCCAGATACCAGATTAATAAATGTATCTGTTAAAACAAACAAGTGCCCCTATTCATCATCACGCACAGCATGACAGTGCTACCAGAATGCAGACAACGGGCTGCCAGTGGGGAGACCTCAGGGAGATTCTCCTTTAAAATACAGCCATGGGCATTGGTGCTGATTCTACATCCATTTAAAACTGGCAACTAGTTTTGCCTGGAGGTCACAGCCCTGTGAAGAACCCAGACAATGCCAAAATAAACGCTTCCTGATGTGCTCTAGCTGGATGCTACCAACTAGAAATGCCAGAAAACAGAACTGTAAATTCATATGGTAAGCAAAAACTTTGTCTACTGTGTACTTTGCAAATAGAGGAAAATTAGTCCTGCAAGTGGTCCATGCTGATCTGAGAGACCTAGCAATGTTAACTGGACCAATAAAGACCAATTACTCTGCCCCACTCAAGACATGCATCTTCCCACCACCAGAAGGTTACGTTATAAAAGCTGGATAACGTGTGGGGCAGCGTCTGCATCAGGAAGGCAGAGGTGGTAAGAGCTTCCTTTGCGCATGTAGAATTGAGGTGGGAGTTATTTGCATTCATAACTGGGTCTAGGTTGCTTTGGGGTTATGCTGGGGTATCTGAGTTAGTTTTAATTTCTCTCTTTCTAATTATAAAGAGTGAGTTTAGACTGTGGGGCTGGTGTGAAGTTATCTGAGGTGAGTTTCAAGTACTCGACACTTCCCTAACTCTCTATAATTCTATACTCTCTATATTCAGTACCTTTATGTTAGCTTAATAATACCCACCCTGATCTTTGGTGCATGCTAAAAGGAGTCACATTTACTACCAGCAAACTTGGGCAAAGCAACCCCTCTGACGTTGTGCTTCCTTGCCTGTGCAGTCCAAGCTGCCTGGAGTGGCTGACAGCATGCAGCCACAGCAAGCTGTTAGGGATGGAGGTCTGTGGTAGGGATCACCTCCACCTGGTAGGAGATGGTCTCTTCTTTCTCCTTTCTAGCAAATCGCTGGACAGTAACCAGGGAGAAAATAAGTCTTCTCCTACATCTTTGTTACCAGAGGGTCGCATGGCTAGGAACTTAGCTTCTCCTCCCACTAAGGAAAAGGGTAAATCAGTCCTTGCTAGAGGACTTGGGGCAGAATCCGTTGGGACTTGCTGTTTTAAAAACAGCAAGTGGAATGGAGTCTTGACGTCTGCAGGCTTCTGTAAAATCTTGGTTTTTATTTCTACACTTAAAAAAAAACCCACCCAAACCTCTTCTCTTCTTGCTCGCTGAAGGACAGCATAAACAACTAATGCTTCAAATGGAGTCACCAGACAGTTACATAAAAATAAAACACCAGATCCTGTATGAATGTAGGAGTGCCATCTCTCAGTCTGGCTCTGCCTTTTTGTGCTCTGCTGCTCTGCCTGGAATTAGGTCTCTACCCTGCAGCAGCAGTAGTTATCACAAAGTGCCTGAGCCACAACGGATGGTGAAGACACAGATGAGGCCTCAGGCCGCGTGGAGCTCAAACATGACTGAAGGATAATAGAAAGTTCCGTCAGGAAGAGTAGCCCCAGTTTGTGCTGTCAGCTCTATCGTTTCCCATAAATGTCTGTCTGCTGGGGAGATCCTTGTGTTTGCAACTCTTCCTTGCAGAGCTGTTGGAATGGGTCCAGAGGAGGCCACGAAGATGATCAGAGGGGTGAAACACTTCTATGAAGACAGGTTGAGGATGAGGAGCTTGTTCATCCTAGAGGAGGCTCAGGGGAGACCTCATAGCAACATTCCAATATTTAAAGGGAGCTCGTAAGCAGGAGAGAGATCAACTTTTTACATGGGTAGACAGTGAAAGGACAAGGGGGTATGGTTTTAAACTAAAAGAGATTCAAATTAGGTGTCAGGGAAATTTTTCACTGAGAGGGTGGTGAGGTGCTGGAACAGGCTGACCACAGAAGCTGTGGATGTCCCATCTCTGGAGGTGTTCAAGGCCAGGTTCAGTGGGTCCTTGGGCAGGCTGATCTAGTGCCTGATTTAGTGGCTGGCAATCCTGCCTGTGGCAGGGGGTTGGAACTAGGTCATCTTTGAGGTGCCTTCCAACTCAAGCAATTCTATGATCCTATGATATGATTCTATGAACACTGAGGTAGAGCGGTGGTTTTGGGAATAGGTTGGTAAGGTCATGGCAGGTTGAACCTCCAAGGAGACAACTGGTTTTGACGTACAAGGATTTGAATGAGCTCTGTGGCTGAACGGGCGGGTCACCTTTTTCTGAAGTGACAAATGATGACGGTGTGCTGTAAATGCTATCTCAAATAAAATGGGGGTGAGACGCCTTGTTGGGGAAACAGACATGGACTTCAGCACCCTGTTGATGCACTGCTTTGTTACAGTCAAGAAGAGACCTGAATTTGGTTCGTGGAACAGTCACCAACAGGAGGTCTGAGGCAGGGCTGCCCTCGATAACATGTGCCTCTTATATAAGACGGAGGTAAAAATAAAACCCAGAGCATGTGCGTGTCGTTGTCATGAGGGCACCTCTCCCCCCCGGCCCCTACAGCCACTGGATGTGACACACACAAAGGGTGGCTGCCAGCCGCGGGAGTGTGACACCACACATGCCAGAGGAAGCAACTGCACGTCTGTGCCAGCTGAGGCTGAGTCCTAGGCAGGTTACGGCCACCACAGTAGGATCCCCCGCACCCAGGACGGCGGCCCGGTCCCATCACCATCCCCAAGGCCTCCGGCGCCGGTCCCGGTCCCGCCACTGCGGCGCCCCCTTCCCCCACGCGGAGCCTGTCCCTTTAACTGGGGGCGGGGCCTCTCTCTCTGCGCCACAGCTCGCGGCCGGCACCGCCCCGCGCCGCCATTGGTTGTCGCTGGGGCAGAGCGCCATGCCTCCGCCCGCAGCCATTGGCTGGCGGCGAGGCCGGGGTTCCCGGATGCAGGCGGCTCGGCGGTTATAAAGCGCCGGGGGAAGGCGGGAGCGGGTGCAGTTTGAATCGCGGCGGGTCGGGGCTGGTCGGTTCCGTCGTCCGGGCTCGGTGCTTGCGGGACGCTCTCTTCCTCCTATTTATCTCTGCGCGGCGGTCCGGTTCGCGATGGTGAGGAGTCGCGGGGTGGGGGAGGCCGCTGGGCCGGGTGGAGGCCGCGATGGCGGAGGCTGAGGGACAGCGACCGTTAGGCGAAGGGGGAGGGGAGCGCC